>PVKN010009662.1:0-23490 GCA_004027915.1 Capromys pilorides
GAAATCAAGTTCTACAGCTTTAGGTGATGCAGTGAAAACATGTACAGATTCTTGATTCAATAATGATACCTTCAGGTTATATCTTTCGGCTCCACTCAACATCAATGGGATCTTAGACTTGGGCTTTATATAATCCCATACTCATTTTTTTTCTCCATTTTTCACCTCTTAGAGGGAAAATTTCTATTGTCAAAAGACTCACAGATATATGAACCACATTATAGGAACACAAAATATTTTTATTTTCTGGTGGCTTGAGCTTTCTCCTTGGAACTTTTGTATTTTCAATGTTTGAAGTAAACATCATTTTCTTTTCTGCTTTCCCAGGAGAACTGTAGCATTGTTTTTGGCTACTTACTGAAATAACACCCTGGGCTTCATTGTTCTAAAGGAATTTGGGATTCCCAGGTAACCAGAGAATAATTATTCCCTAATTATATTCATATATATTCCTCATGCCCACTCAGTATGTATATTTTTTATGTATTTACTAATGGCTTTACAGAGTCTACAGCATTTCACTACAGAGAATAGACTCATAATAATTCTCCTGTTTTCATCTCCCAAGCACTGGGATTACAGGAATGCACCACCACACCTAGTTTAGTATCTGTATTTTTAGGGCACTGGATTGTGGAGGGCTAGCCAGGGTTATGAACTCATCAGAAAACCAAACACTAGGTCTGCACAATCTGTGGTATTCAGAGATGATTCACTTCTAAAGGTGAAGTCATTAGCACTCTTTGAAAAGGAAGCTTCTGAATCAATGGAAATGAAGTCTGTGTGATCTTCCAGATCAGCCTCTGGGGATCTGAAGAATACCAGAGTAGGGAAGTGAGCATCTTACAACTGGCCTTACTGTGAAATGCACAAGGTACCTTCAAATGGGGACAACTTTGAGAGCAACAAAGAGTCAAGGCTCTAATTATTGCATGAGTTAGAAAAAAATTTGAAGAAGTTATTTTCTAAAGTTTATGTACGTGTATTTGTGTGTATAAAGAATCAATTGAAAGTAATAAGATAGACTTCGAATACAAGCCTCAACTTCATACAAGCAACTCTAGAGATAGAACATTGCAAGTGTTTTGGTTGACTTTTGAATAAGCAGTTTTTGCTAGACTAAAGGAGTAACCATTTTAATGCTATTACTGCAGTAGAAAATACCTCCTGAGTTGTAAGGAATGATGACAGTTATGAGTCTCCCCTTTGCCCTCATTACAGCTGACAGCAGCTGTGAGGGGTGTTGTTGTGCCCTCCTGGAGCTGAAGGAGCAGCTCTTCATGCAGGCTGAACGGTGGTTCTCCAACCACTGCATGCCCTAAATGTATGATGAGAGGAAGAATAGAGGAGAGCAGAGGGGAAACCAAGGTGCATTAGTTAGCTCTTTGAGGCTACTTTATTGAGATAACAGATTATGGCTCATAACTGAGCAGGCTGGATGTCCAAGTGGTCTAGCCCAGGCTCTGATATTTCTTCTCACTCTGGCTAACTTACATTAGGGTAAGACCGCATGTATACCACCCCAGGTAGTCTCTCTCTCCGTATGTATATATCTGCCAGAATTTAACCATGTAATGACTTAGGATCTAATTTCATCACATTAAAAAGCCTTTATCTTGGGCTGACCAGATAGCTCTGTGGACTAAAGCATTTGCTTAAGCACAGAGCAGTGGTCGAGGTTCCATCTCAGAGGTTGTGCTGCACCCCCGTGAAGTTTTGAGAGGGCGATTGAGATTGGGTGTGGTGATGTGCGCCTGTAATCCCAGCTCTTTTTTCTCCTGAAAACGGGAGAATCACTACAATTCCAATTTAGTGGTGAGACCTTGTAGAGCCTGTACTAAACACAAAATCAAAAATAAACAAAACAAAAACAAAGAAGCCTCTATCTCAAACCATCACAAGCAAGATCAGGTTTCCACTCCATTAATATCTTTATGGATTAAACTCATGTGTGAACTTTGAGGAATAAACCATATCCAAGACATAGTGAAGGATGAGTGAAATAAGAAAGGAAGGGGATCGGGAGAGAGAAGAGAAAGAGATAAAAGGGAGTTCAATACTGATAAACCCAGAATGGTTAATACTAGGCATCACATCAAGTGTTTGAATTTGCCTTATCTCTATTTCCCTGACTATGAGGAAAGCTTCATTATCTTGAATGAAATAATCTCATTCAAGGTAATGTGTGTAGAGTCAATCCTACCTGCCTGCTTCAGGGAAGTTGTAGGAAGGAGTACTGCAAATTCATTGGCCATCTCCAAGATCTTCTTGGAATATTTCAATATTTCACTAAATGATTCTACTTTTATAATGTCAATGACAAGGAAATACAAATAATTAGAAACTAGAAGGCCTAGATCTAGATTGCACATCTCTAGTTGTTCTCATTCTGCTCTAAAGATAGAAGCTGTGCCAACTTCTCAGGCCCCTACATCCTAATGTGGGCAGCCAAGGAACAAGGCTAAAAATTGCAAAGGTATTAGAAAGAGTTTTCAGACCTGAGTCCTGTCTGGAAAAGTTGTTCCAACTCCATCTTTGCCATGGCTGAACCTGAGCAAAGCAGAAGCAAGGATCCTTCTCCCCCACAATCTGCCTTATGGTCATGACCAAATTCCTCTTTATTGCTTTTCTTATTCTCTTCAGCGACATTTACCACCACTGCTTGTCCTTTCCTTTGCTGGGAAACCATCAAAACCAGTCCTACTCATCACCTCTGGCCTTCAAAAACCCTTTTTCCATTGAGAATTCCTTAAAATTTTCACACAGTCAGGTGGGAATTCAATGCCTACCTACTGAGAGATGTTTTCCCTATTTTCTTAGGTTGCTGGTTTTGTGATTTGTAGCTTTCCAAGCTGCCTTATCTCTATTCTGCCCTATCTAAAATTTGGTAATGATTTTTACCTGCGAAGAAAAATCTCACTGAAAATTTCCCTTATGGCCATTTTTCTATGTGTCAGCCATGATATGACTTCAATAAAAGTAGCACACAAGTCTGTGACACTTTTAGCCCTTAAAGACAGTGCCATGGTAGAAAAAGAAGAGGAAGAATGGCTGCTGTATCAGTTGCTAGCAATAATTATTGTACTACAAGTTTTTGTTACTATAAGTTTCATTCTCAGTGGAAGTCTGACACTGAGAATAGCAACCACGGTCTTACTAAAAGTTGTTTATACCTGATAACATCTATATCTCAACCTATATATTAATTTTAAGAACCAAATATCTCGCTATGCTTACCTCAGAGTTATTTATCTTTTTTTCCATAGCATTCTTAGGGAGGTTGATGGTTTTCTTGGCTTCTACTGTTTGTAAGAGAGTCCAAGTCTAGGAACTCAGTCATTGGTGTTTATTTGTCCTCTTATTCAATTCTACCAGGTACACTAAGAACTCAAGAGATTGATAAAATTCAGAGGAATCAAAACTCTTGATGAGAATAAAAGCAGCAATGCCCAGATTATTAAAATCTCAAAGCTTCATATGGAATTAAATGATGAATTTTCAAGCACAATCTTGTAGAATATCAGAGACATTTTGAACACTGCTGCTTAGATGGTGGTATATCGGAACAGTGTGTTCAATTTCAGAGTCAGTAAAATTGAATATAAAATTTACCTCACAGTACGAGCAAAAATATTTCACTTGCTTGTTTTACTCTCATATTGTGTGTGTGTGTGTGTGTGTGTGTGTGTGAGAGAGAGAGAGAGACCAGGGTTTGAACTCATGACCTTGCACTTGCCAGGTAGGCACTTGTGCCACAGAGCTATCTCCCCAGCCCCTACTCTCATAATTTTTCGTCACTGTAAAGATTTTCTTGCCATTCCAGGCTTTCTCAATGGTGAAATGATTCTGATTGCCCAGTATTGGCCCAGAATGCTCAGAATGGTGCTCTAATCTTCAGGGCAGTTATAGTAAGAAGCATTATAGATTCAGGTCTGCTGACTCCCTAACCTGCCTATTGTGTGTATACATATGGACCACCACAGTAGCAGGCAGGGAGTGACAGCCCCATGCCGTGTGTGGGCCTTATAATATTTTTTTTCCTGAGAATGAAACTGTTTCCTATGGCTCTGCCTCTTTAGCGGCCCCTCAGAAACCCTCCCTGATAAAGCCCCCTATCTCCTCCTAAACTTCTGCTAGCTATGGCCACATTATCCTTGCACCTTCAGAAGATATTCTTTAAACCATTTGGTTGATGTTCTGGATGCCTCAGTAACCTCAGTCAGGTTCTTCCTTCTGTTCTTTGTTTTCTGAATGAGATGATTCTCCTTCACCTTGGGGTCCTTGGGATGCAGTACTTTGAACTCCGTTCTACTTTTAGCATGTATGTAGGGAATGGGAAAAGAGTATTAGTTGTTTCCTCACTAACTCATTCTATTGTAATGGGATACATTCCTGCAGAAAGGAAACAAAATTGGAATCAAGACGGTCCTGCTGATGAAGTGTCTACTTATAAAATATCAAATCACCCCATGCTGTGGAGCGCCTCGCCAAGGCACTTGGCTGATGCACCACTGACTTGCCCATGCCTGGGCTGGTGTTCATTGTGGAACATTCTCTTGGGGAATGTTTCTGCTTCGTTTTCACCTGCCAGAGCCCATTCAACTCAACCCATGGCATAGTCTATATTCCTTTTCAATCCCACTTTAACTGACCCCACTCCTTGCAGATGTTTCCTCAAAGCACTTTGCTTACCAGAGGTATTGAATGCATCCTTTTCTTCTCCTAGTGGCTGTCACACATGCAAACACTGCACTCATTGCATCAGTGCATAAACCCTCCAAAGATAGGGCTATGTGTCGCTCTTCATGTCACCTCTGGGGCCTAAAACCGGACTAATGAAAGTGATGCAAATGAGTTGTCTGCTGGCCATGAATAGCATGGATACAGCAGGTGTTGTGTTGTGTGTGTGTGTGTGTGTGTGTGTGTGTGTGTGTGTGTGTGTGACATAGTTAAGTTAATAATATAGAGAGTGAAAAGAAATGTCCTGGGAAAGTCCAGACAGGTACACATAAGTGCAAAGGAAAATGTCGGTTCTGACACTGTTATGTGGGAGAGAGAAGGACAATCATGGTGAGCTGAAGGCGTTGGGTAGGGCCTCCCAGGTTTCTTTATAATGTAGCTGGGTGTTGTATCCATATGAGAGTTTGCATAAGTACAGAAGAGAGAAGAGGGGGACTGTACATAGTAAATGTTATGAGGATAACTTTGGCACCTGTGGGTTGGTCTCGATACATGAGAAAAACAAAACAAAAGAATGGTTTCTTATGGTTTAATCAAATTTCCACTTTTACATGTTAACACCTATATTATTCCATATGTTTTTATCTGATGATAGCAATAGCTTAAATTATACTCTATTGGAAGTAGCACTGTAAAGGAGATTCCTTGTGTGAGTTAAAACACACTTCATGGTAATAATTTACTTTTGGTGCCAAATGTAAATTATTAGGAAGATGAGGATGATGCTCCTGGTTGTAATAATGGTGTCTATTGACTCCTCACTTGGTCCCAGGTATGCAGAAAATATTTAAAATGTATTCACGCTAATCTTCCTAATACTTTCAGGTTAATTGCTATGTAATTGAACCCAGAAAACACTGAACTACCTCTTCAGCTCTTTAAAAATTTTAATTTGCGAAGTCTTTCTAAGGGATCCAAGCTGGTCTCAAACTTGTGATCTTCCTGTTTCAACTTTGCAAGCCTTCAGGATTATAGGCTTGTGCTAAAAACAATCAACTATAGCACTTGAAGACTAATCGAGGCTGGGCTGTTTGTTCCATATCGAACAGCCACTATCCTGCCAAGCTAGGATTCAGATCTAGGCCTATTACATTCCGCAGTCCTGCCATTTTTCATTCTGTGAAGCTCTGATGGCCAAAGACCAAGAAAATGCAACAAAGAAGAACATATATTTTATCCAGTGATGTGTGCTTAACTTGCACCTCTGCTGGGGTGTAAATGTAATGTCTCAACCAGCTCAAAGTTCAGTGCAATTGAAAGCTGTCACATTTACTCAGAGCTTCATCCTATCTGAAAACACAAATATGTGGGCTGAGGCAATTATTTTCTTAGTTAATGACTCAATTACCACCTTCTGATTTGATGTCTGCGCTTGAAGCATCTCTCCCTGCAAACTAGTTTTGTGTTGGAAGCACAAAACCTCCTTTCTACTCTTTCCTCTCTAGTTGCTATGCCAGTGCCCCATGGAAGGGACATTTACCTGAAGGTGAGACAAACACTTGCCATCCCGGGACCCTCCTAGCGCAGGGACTGCAAACCTCTCAGCTCTCGCCACAAATTCATGTGTGCTGTTATAAAATTGCTTTGAGAAATGAAGCACATCACAGAAGTAAATTTTCTGTCAAGATAAACGTTAGTAGTCAGCAAAGCAGAATTTGACTGGGGCAAGGACTGGAGATCCCCAGGTATTTTATCTCATTTTTATTAACATTCTTTAATATTTACCATAGTCGTACCTTGTGAGCCAAGCTGTTGGTGCAAGCACTGAACTACTGAGAAGATTCAAGAAGTTCTCTGGGGAGGGTACCTTCAGTTTCGTTTTACAAACAGAAGCTGTTGGTAACAGATGTGCTTGAAAGAGCTTGCAGTAGTTAAAATAATTAAGGTGAAAAATAAAATCTCTAAAACCCCACCACACAGAATCCAGAAATCCACTGCCTGTGTATTGGCCCACACGCTGCAGCCAGTTTCCAGAAATTATTGTTATGCAGTCTGCACAGATGGTGGCGTCCTTGGACAAGAAAGGGAGGGAGGAAGCTTGTAGGGCACGATTCTGCTTTTTCTCCCAAAAACTGGGCTTGGTGGAACACAAAAGTGGAAAACAGTGCCTTTCATTCAATCACATCAGCCTTTTTCCCAAGCTTTGGGCTTGACGGCCCTGGATAAACAGGAGAAGCACAGCAAGGTCCTGGGTGCTAGATGTGTGGCTGGATTTCGCTGGAATTGAGGGCTGCTCTCTGTGGGGTCCAGGAACACTATCTCACAGGGACAGGCACAAGACCACAGTGGGAGCCAGTGGTTGGAGGCTGTGCATGCTCTGTGGGTGGCAATGATGATTATGGAAGTAAGTGATGATCACGGAATTGAGTTAGAATTGTGTTTTTGGCTTCTTCCAGAAACCTCTATTTAAACTCTGAGAACACCAGAAAGGTATACACTACTGGGGAGAGGTGTGTTCAGTGGAATCAGACTGGGTGTGGAATCTGTTGACAGAAGGACCATCGTATTAATAATAACAGTGATGCTAATAATAATGATGAGGACAATCATTGAAAGTACATTTCAGAGCTCTGTGGTGGTAGGTCTTGTGTGAGGGGCTCTTTACCCCTTCTTCTTAAGTAATATTCTAGCTAACCCCAGTGACGGGAGCAGGACAGTCTGGCTTTCACTCTGTTAGCTCTATTAATTGTTCTGCACCATCCCTTCTGCTACTAATCACCCACACAAGTTCTTCCCATGGAAAGATCATGCTTATTTGGCTGAGCGAGTAGACACTTTACATTTACCTTCTGTAGAAGTATCTTGGACCATTCAGTTTCCTCTCACTCTGTTGTTGTAAACACAGCATGGGACTATGTGGGTGAAATAGCAGGGGTGGGACTGGTGCTGGCTGAGCATTCATGACTGGCCAGCATCACTGCAGACTGGATGAATGTCATCTCTCATCCTGTTCATAAAAGCCTGCTAGGCAGCCCTGGGCATGGTCACCTAGAGGTGTGGGACACGAGGTTCACAGAACTGACATAAGAACCTGCCTATGGGCACTTGTCCCACTTGGGGAAGAGTATATGACACAGTGGAGAACAAGTCAAATGAAACTGGCACTCTCCTGTCAAGGAGCGAGCAGTCCTCTCTGTTCAGACTCGGGGCCTCCCTACGACGCGTGTGCCCAGAGCTGCAGTCCCGAGGCTCTTAGTTCAGTTCAGAGACTCACAGCAGGAACTGAAGGTGAAGCTGGGACTTGTGGTCCTCAGCAATCGCACAGTCTGTCACCAGCCACATAGCTCATGTCCCCTCTCTCTTAAGAGTTTCAATTGCGTGAAATTTTTGAGTAGAACCTCATAGCGCCTGAGATTGTGTCCCTCATATTACCTCATTTGCACTTGACCATATTCTGGTGAGACAGGCTCTTCCAGGACTATCTTACAATTTTTACAGAATAGGGGACTGAGGTGCAGGAAGGCAGTTTACACCAGCTAATGGCAGAGGCAGAACCCGGATGCTGTCTTTTATTTCCAAGCCCAATTTGAAATACTTCATGAAGCCTCCAAATAAAGACAACTCTGGAAAGTGATGGATGCTCCAGGAGGCACTGATAAAAGCAGGCCTTCAGAATAAAACTCCAACTGTCCAAATTATCTCAGAAACCTACTTTCCATTATCTAAGTACCTGTACTTCCTTTGACCTTCCCAAAGCCTCGACTGGTGTGATGATGTTGCTTTTACAGTCACGCCTTCTCCGTGCCTGTCAGTGAGGTCTCATTCTGCCCACTTGTTCCACTCTTGCCCTCTCTCAGGAAAGAAAATATTGCTTCAATTTTCGTTCAGATCATTTTTCCCATTGAAGTTTGGACACTGGATAGTGTACCTGTTCATGTGTTATAGATATAGTGGAACTGTATTAGATAATTTTTTTTTCACCAACACAATAAATATTTTTTGCCATCCAGTGTAGTGTTACTCCCAGGGAGAATGCAGAATGTAGCTCATCACTATGAATTAGGTTAAATTAACTAAAAAAAGAAAGAAGGATGAAGGACTGATGAATGGAAAGAACAAAGGAGGGAGGAAGCACTAACAGTAAAACCAGCCAGAAGGACCACAAATGAAACACTCAAATGAAGAGAGGTGTCAGTCTCCCAATGCCTCCACTTTTGGCTGGCAGTCTGGGATTGTGTGTGCACATTTCACTTCGATCACAGTGCTCCCAATGTTTCTTTCTAAAGCTGCAGCAGAGCAAGTTCTTCTCTGAGGGAAACACAACCATAGAATGAAAACTGGAACAGATTCAACTTTCAGTATCTTAAAGTCTACAGGGTGTTCAGGGTCTCAGTACTTGATCAGACTCACAGTGATCTGCCTACTTACAGCTTCCCAAGAGCTATGATTATAGACGTGCACCACCACCCAGTGTCAGTTGCCGGCTCAGTGTGCACTGGGGCTGGGTGGATCGAATCCTCAGCTCCCGCACCTCAGTATCTTAAGTTTAGAGGAGAGTCTTACTTGTGACCAACTGTGATATATATGAGCAGAACCTGACAGACACTGGGAGCTGTCCTTGGAGGGAAATTGATAAATTCACCACTTTGCCTGTTAGTGACCATAGAGAAGAACGTGTTGGCCATTACTTGTCCCTTCTTGTAACAATTCAGAGAGATAGAAGACAATCCAGAACTTGCCACTACCAACATAAGAATGGTCTGCATGGGTATAACTGAGTGCCCAAGAGCCAGGAGCAAAGTGCAAAGCAAGAAGAGAAATTCTGGTTCTTTGTACCGCATCTTCTTTCCCAGAAGTCCACCTTAGCTATGTGCTTCCCTTTGTCACATTTGCAAGAGCAGCGTCAACCCATGGCTGTTTGTACCAAAAAAAAAAAAAAAAGCTTCCAAAATAAACACTTATAAATTTGTTAGAGCTGAAGATGTATACTTAGTGTCCTAGGGGCTAGTCTGATTTAACATTGTCAATATGAAATAAGAGATTGGGAGTTGGATAACCTCAGCAAGCTGTGATTTTCCACCTTCAGGAACTGAATAGAGATAGCTGCCAGAGTGGAGATGAGTGTATGCTTCCCTACCCGAGACCCACATGGATAGCATTACCTCAGGCTGGTCACTAGCTTTCAGTTTGTGTGGAAACAGAAAGGATCATGCCAAACCCTTATACACCCATGACTATATACACATTCACTGGCACGTTCTTCTGATGGAGCAGATTTTGTGGGGTTTCCTTCTTTAAAGAACCAAAAGAAAGTTGTATACAGGCCAAAAGACTGGACAAGTTGGGAACCTTGAAGGAATCCATTCGTGGCTGTCCTGTCACCAGCCTCAACTTTCTGCCTCTGTAACCTTCTCCTCTCCTGCTCAATGCTTTCAAGAAGTGCTGGAAGCAGGGCTTTGGAGAACAACACCATGATCACAACCTGCTGCAGCCCTTCCCCAGTTGTGTGATCCAGACCTCAAAATTTAATGTATTTAAAAGGCATTGATCTTATTAATGTCATGCACCAGTCATTCTTTCAATACTCTGTAAAGAGTAATTAATTTCCATTTCATTACTAACTTATTTAACTCTCACAACTTACTTGCAATCAGGAAGACTAAGAAACTTGCCAACATCACCCAGCTAGAATTGAAATGCAAGATCTGTGACTTCCAGGTATATCCCATTATCACAACCTTGGAAAAGTCGTTGGATCTCTCTAAAGCTTCAGTTCATCTATGTTTAAAATGGGCCTGATAGTGCTACCCTCAACAAGGAGGGATGAAGCTTGATGTCAGGGATTACATTGGACAATACTAAGGAGGTTGCCAAGTACCTAGGAAATGAAATATACAACAAGCACAGCCAAGGCTGGGGGATTTACTCTAATAAGGGATATCAGTGGAATGGTGGCACATGCTATGGTGAGACTGGCAGAAGTAGGTTGACATGGCCTTCTGGATAGTGCTTCACCCTCACCGAGACAGTCATTTACAAGTTAAATGATCCTACTATTCGCTCAGTAAATAATGTGCTTAATCCCTGGAAAGAAATGGCAAGCTACTTTGATTGAATGAGTTAAGCAATATAATTAGAATTTTGAAAGTCTAAGCAATATGTTATCTCTGGTAGCATTTCTGTGACAATGCATTATCTCCTCTTCTTTCCTACAGTATGTTCATTTTTGTCTTTTTGTACCTTTTCAATTTTTTAAAAAAAATAATGTGCAGCAAAAATCAATAGGAGAAACCTCAGACAAAAATGGTGTGGACAGAAAGTAAAGAAGAGAGGCCAAATTCCAAGAAGAACTATGATTTTAAAAAATAAAAAAAAGAAAGCCCTACAGACTCAGTTGTGGGGAAATATAGATTTCAGTGCAACACAGTCACCGTGGAATATTGACACCAAATCACAGCTGAGGAATGAATGACAAAACTGCCTTGGCTAGCTGAAAACAGATCGCTGTAGTGTTCCATGAATTGCATGTAACTTGGCTTCGCCAGAACTTTCCATGGCAGAATAATCCAGCTCCCAAGTGCTTCTGAACCCTCTCACTTTTATTCAAAGTTGCCTATAGTATCTCTGAGAGGACCCTGCCAAGTAGCTTAGAATACTGAGATTTTTAAAAAATTTAACATAAATACCTTGAGCTAGGGAGATAGCACAGAGGTTTGATAGCCTGCCTGGCAAGTACAAGCACCTGGATTTGATCCCCTGAGCTACTTGCTGTGTCAGACACTGAAAGCAGGCATGGTGGGGTATGACTGTAATTCAAGTGCTGAGACAGGAGGATCATTTCTAGCCCAAACTGTGTAGTGAAACACTGTACCAAATAAATAAACCTAAGTATGCTGATAGTAGACACCTAAAAGTATACATTTTTCTTAAATATGAAATTGCTTTAAGGTGGTAAAATGTAGTTGATGGTTTAATCTTTATCTTGCCTTTGAGATCCATGAGCAACACGGTGGACTTGCACTGGCACTTGAGCTTTCACCTGGACTGTTTCATTTAGAGGAACAAGGCAGGATTTCACACTCAAACATATATCACGCTGCTGTTCTAGAGCATGAATTTCTAGCATAGACTAATTTCTCCTGGTTATCCTCCTTCCCACCAAAGTCCTTATTTCAGCTGTAGACGTCTCTCTAAGTAGAATCATCACAACCCATCCATCAATGCCCTACTAAGATTTAGTTTTCACACTCTTGAAAGAGAGAGTTGCAAAGCTGTTGATAGCAGGAAAGAGAGAGGAGGGAAACATTTTGGTGCTGGAGTATTTGGGAAGTGTTGAGATCTTTCAAGATGTTTTACGGTCGTGGTGGAGGCTTCTGTAGCAAAGAAAATAGCTCCAGGCACGGGACATCTATAGGACCACAGAAAAGGACAGAAGAGAGATAATGGCACCACATGTGAGTTTCCAGAGTCCAGCTTGAGGAAGATGCGCAGGAGTGTGTACACAATGTGTTTCCAGGATGCTAGATAGGATAGAGATATACTTGGAGCCCTATCTCATGAGGGGACAATCCTTCTGTGAATAAAAGAAAACCCATGGGGAAAGGGACACTGAATTCTGGAGAGACATTTCTAACTACTACATCCAGCAGTAGAAATGAATCACCTTAGCCATGGCACTGGACGTGGGGCAGATCTAGGCTTCTTGTCTGAAAACAGGGCCAATTTGTGTTTACCTGGTAAGATGGGTGGGAGAATGAAAACATATAAAAAAATGATTAGAAATACTATGAACTCTGTTGTACGCAGAATGAAATTCTAGGCACAGCCATATGTGTAGGTGTACATTTTTCACCTACAAGCACCACCTCTTGGAGTCATTTTGGTGGGAGTAAGAGGAAAAGACCCTCACCTATTCTGAGCCAGTCAGCCTAGCCTCCAGCCACCATGTACTTTTTTAAAGAGCTGAAATCAGGATGCGCAGCTCATAAATCACTAAGCAGTGATGCTGTGATTCGGACACCTTCCAGTTCAGTGCTTCTCAACCATGCATGAACTTTGTAATCGTCTGGAAGCTTTCAAAAAATTGACACGCCACCCCAAGGCCCCACCGTCAACTTATTACCTCAGAGTCTCTTGGGGTGATTGCCAGGCATGCTCCCAAATGGTTCAACTGTAACCAACGGGGATGAGAAAAGTGTATCAACCAGGTGAACAAAAGGCAAAGAAGATGCAGGTAGAAAATGATTTTCTCGTAAAGCAAGGAGGAAATGGCTTTCAAACATTATATGGAGAGGAAACCAATATCCAACCTGGTGGATCGCAATAAAGAAAGAACCTGAAAGATTGAAGGAGCATGTAAAACATCTACTTGTGAGCAATGCAAAGGACAGATCTTCAAATCATGGTTCTTGCTCTTTTTTTTAAGTCTCATCCTCTCTTCTCCTTTCCCTACCTCACCTTTCCTCTTTTTAATCTTTCCTCTCTCCCCTCTCTTTCCACCTCATTTAACCAAAAAGCTCTCAACTCCCAATACCCACTGTAGCGACTTACAATATGGTAATTTTAGGCATCATAAACAAATAATTTCCTGTGCTCCTCCCAAGCGTTCTGTGCCCCAGTAACATCAGTCAGCCTTTTTATTGACCCCACTTTCCAGCCCTGTCCCTTAGGTCTCACATGGGTGAGTGTGAGATGCCATCTCTGTGACTGTAAATCATCTTGCCCTTTGTAAAAATCACCCCCAAACATACACAAGGAAATCTGATCCTTCTTTACTGCTATAAAGACTCTTCCCCCCTAAATTATTTTATATATGTTTCTTTGCTCATTCATCTACTGGCAACTGATGCTTTAGAGTGTCTTTGGAATGGAAATTTGGGAAGATTTCAATTTTCTGATTAAATGACACTAGCTTGAAAACCACTTTGATTTCAAGTTTTATTTGAGAGGGAGATGATAAAATAAAATCCCATAAAAGAAAGCCTGCTCAAGGACTGCCTGGGTGAATCCCCCAAGAACAGACAGAGATTCAGGGAAATATGACCATTCTGCACCTTCACAGGTATGTGGATACCAACATAGGATTTTAAGATCAAGAGTAACTATAGGCTGTTACTTCTAGGAACTTGTTTGACCTACCTAACAAGTGTTCTGGGCAACAGGACTAGTTTTACCTGAAGTGCATTCTATTAAAAGTGAACTTTCTACTTGCCTTACGATGCCATCTACCACAAATTTCACTCATTTCCTCGTCTACCAGGCCCCAAATGCATTTGTTTGTGGTGACAGCATCTCTATACCATCCTGCTGCTCATATGAGATCATTTTCTTGATGAATAATGCCTACTCTACTCAGTAGAGAAGCATATTGATTCTTTTTAATGGAAAGTCATTCCCACCTCAAACACACTCCCATAATGACCGAAGATAAGAAAACACAGGAGGGTAGTCTGGATTTGTTAAGGCTCCAGAACAGCTCTTGGAAAGAATAGCAAGATCCTTGTTGTGCTTCTTATTAACTTAATCTTCACTATTAACTTGACTTGCTTTCTGATTCCTAAATAAGGTATTGCTAAAGAAAAAAGTGGGCCAACTGAGGGTTCTGACGGTTTCGTCCTAGTTAATTTAAGTTTCGCCATATGTTCTTTGAAAAGCTTGTGCTAAGTACAGGTTTGCTACTGATTAGAAAACAACCTGGGGGTTTTAAATTTAGATTTCCACTTCCCTGACAGAAGAGAAGATGAGTCCTAAGTAAATCAGAAGATAACCTGGAAAGACCACTGTACAAAGCTGGGCCACTATGTGCTGGTGGTCTTAACAATATTTTCTACCAGGGACCAGGGATTTTCAGGCTCAGCCCTCTTGATGTTGTGGGTCCTACAGTCCCTTGATATTAGCAATGTTCTGTGTATCATGACATGTTTAGCAGAAGCATGACTTCCCCCACCAGACACCATTAACTTCCCCATCCTCCTTGCCTCAAGATGAAAAAAGGCTCCAGACATTAGTAAAAAAATTTGTCCACTGGGTGGCAGGTTTTCCATTGGTTGGTAACCACTGGCATAGATGCGGCACAAGTCACCAGGAAGACTGACAGGAACATATGGATGTCTATGTGTGACTCTCTCTGAATTCAAAATCCTTGGCTAAGAAGTTGGACTCGATGATTACTGGCCATTTCTTATCCTGGATCCCTCGAAGAAGTCTTCTGCTGATAGTCATGTGTTGTTTCATTACTAGGAGCCAGGGAATGAGCTCATGGTCACAGTTCCTGAACTGGAGCACTGCGCCCATGGCATCCAACAGAAGCACGTTAAGCACATACTGTATGCCCAGTCCAGCTTGTCTTTTGGGTGTAGCTATATTGAAGGAAACCATTAACAGAAAAAAGAAAAAAGACAAAAAATAACGAAGGCCAGCATTTTGAATATCAGCACCCCCAGTCATAGCTGAGTGACTTTGCATCAGGTATGTGGCCTCTCTGAGCCCCAGATTCGTGACATAAAGGTCCAGCTGCACACACTTTGTTCCTCTATTAGGGTCTAATCAGAGGCACCTGTTCCACACTCATTGTCAGTAAATTTTATTTCTCCCTCTTGTTTAGATTTCCGTGTAAACCTTAAGGGTGTCATAGCCAGGACCTTCACTTCCAAAAGAGAATAAAGGTCTTGAGGAGGCTGTATTATGGCAGAAAGCTAAGAAATGAACTCCAGGCAGAAGAATTTTGCTGCTTGGGTCTAGGTAGGAAAAATAAAAGGAAGCACTTTCTCTAGTGGAAAAATATGCTTCTTACCCCTTAGTGAGAAATACTGTGAAAAGAATACAACTCCATTTGCTGGCTGCAACCATTGAACGGGGGGTGTATAGTCTGCCACAAGAGAACCCGGGGGAGCCTCAGCAGGTAGAGCCTGTTCCAATTTGTACCCAATGCCTAAAACGCCATCGCCCATCTGAGTCCCTTATGCCACTATTGTACTTTGATTTATTGGATCTTTTCCTGAGTAAAAGTCTGAGAACAAAAGAAAGAAGTAATTAAGAGTTAGAAGGTTGTTATGTAATGTGGTTATCAGTATGTATGTGGGTGCATGTGTATTTGTACATATGGCTACATACATAAAAGTACATCCATATATGTACTCACACACATGCATATATATGCACATCTTGGCCTTTATATCTATACATGTGGAAATAGTTGTGTGTGTGTGTGTGTGTGTGTGTGTCCTTAAGCCTTCTTTGATATGCATTTTAGGAATCTGTTTATAGTCATGTTCTAGATAAATACATTTTATTTGACATTCCATCAATGAATGGCAAATTCCAATTAATGAACACAACCTCCCATTTAATTGATGTTTATTTGGACTACCTTGAAACACTAGGATACTCCTTCTCCAAAGAGAGAAATTCAGCACCCTTGAGCATTTTCTCTGCAAAGAAGCATCTGATGGATTTCATTTTTCTTAGAACATGGACTCCATCGGTAGCCACTGCTGCTTGGCCGTGCAAAGGGGAACTGGCCTCACCCGTGCTGACAAGTTGACCACTGCAAAGCACGCACACAGGGGACTCCTAATCCTGGCAGTGATGTGTGTGCAGTGGCTCGGGAAGCTTGCAAGCAGCAACAGGTGGTGCTTTCCCATCAGCTAACTTCTACTTCCTCATGAGAGTGTTGTTGATCCTGTCATACCAAAGGCCTGCCCTCCTGGAAGCAGGAGCAAAGGGGAAAGTGATCTTCCTACAGTCGGAGGCTCTTGGAAAAACACTTTTAAAAAAGCATTTTAAAAAGTCTTATTCCTGAAATAAACCTTTCTTTGTGAGGGCAGATTTACAACACTAGAGATATAGGGTCTCTTTCAAGCTGGTGGTCCCCACTGTCCTGCCTAAAGTCTTAGCACCAAAGGCTGTCTTTCCTCTGAGACAGCTAAAAGATGGATTTCTTTTAAACTGATCCCCTCGTCTACAGCCTAAAAAATAAATAAATAAATAAATAAATAAATAAATAAATAAATATCAGGGCTGAGACTGGAAAGCAAGTGTCATTTGTCATATGGAAATCCTTTTTTTTTTTTTTTCTTTTCTATTTTTTTCTTTTCTATATAAATATTTGAAAAGCCTCAACGCCATGGCTGAACTTTAATCAGCTGGGAAGGTGCTGTAAATGCAGGGTCAATCCATCACACTGTCCAGGAGACCTGCATGGTGGCCTTAAGTTTTTAGGTAGCACTGGATAATGAGATTAGCACCCTCTGTGGGAGACACTCCACAAAGGTGCTGCACCTTTAAGTATTAGATTTCCTTTTAAATGCTCAGTAGCTTGCTTAGAGGGGTCAGAGCAAATTTCCCAAGGCTTAAAGATTAATTAATTTAAAGGGGAAAAGAAGATTTCAAGTGTCAGAAAACCTTAGTTAAAACTACCACTCTCCCTTATTCTTGGCTACTTCCCTCCCTTCCCTTCTTCAAAGCAAGAAGAACAAGACCATGAACTAATATGAGCAAATCCCTCTGGTGTGTAGGAAATGTGTTTGCGTGACTACAAGGACACACAACGCGGAAACATGCAGACTCACACACAAAACAGGAACACAGCTTCCTACAGCCGTCACTTCCTCCTAAGGCTCCAGATTGCAGATTCCTACTTCCAATGAGCTTTCCTAAGATTTGCAGGGACTTAAGATTTTTCTGAGTACATGATGTTTAGTCATGGACCAGGGGAAGCAGGAGAAAACCAAGTGGGATTATTCTCTCTCGTGGCCAAATTGGAAGACAAAAAAAGATGAAAAAGAAGTCTCGGAAACTAAAAATAAACTACCCTTTGCAGTATTCATATTTCTAGGTGACTGGGGGAACCTGTGCTTCTCATATTTGCCAGAGAGGCTTTCCTTCTAGCAGCCTTTTCTGTGAGCACATCAACACAGCCTTGAATGCACCAAGCTTTTGACACTGGGTTCCTGTAGCCTTCCTATAAGGAGGATGAGGGAATGAAGCTTCTTTCAAGAGCTACAGTCAAGGGACCTCCCTAAAAAGGTATGCTTTTTTTCCATAGGGTTCTCTTTTGTGGGTTTATTTAGAGATGGGAGGAATATCCTGTTTCTGCCAGCCTTGCCCTCCAACTGGTGTGGCATTTAGAATGGCAACTTCAATCAATCAGGTCTAGGCTAAATCCAAAAACCGTTCCTCAAAGTTGTCAGACAAAGCACCTGTCTTCCAGAATGCTAATAGTCTAAATGGATGTTATATACATGCAGTACGTCATAAAGCCAAGGTTTAATTACAAACACAGAAGATAAAATTTGCTATAGGCAGAAGGAGCTGAGAAGAAGTAGAGAGAGAGAGGCTGCCGTAAAGAGAGATGCAGAATGCTTCTCCTGAAGAAGTGTCTTGGGAGCTGTAATTTTAGGCATATTGGTTTCTCCACAGGTAGAAGAGAAATCTAACCCCCAGTCCTTAGCATAAGTAAATCTTCTGCTCAGACTGTCCATTTCCAAAAGCTCATTTTGTCTTTTAAGTTGGTGGCTGTAGGCATTTGCATATTGTGGGATGCTGGTGCCTTTCTTCTCCATCCCACTTTCTGCTATTTGAGCTTATCTCCCAGGAAAAAAGGAGCGGGGGGAAGAGTAAAAGGAGACATGGTAGGCTTTCATATCTTTTAGGAGGGTGAGAAAAGAATTCTGGACATGGCACCATTGGTTCAGTTTTCACCATCTGCCATCTATGGATTTATTTCAATCACACATCTAATGAAACTGTTACTTGGAGAAAGGCCCCTCCAGCAACACATTTAACCCTTGCCTTACCTTTCTTTGAACCCACCACTAGCTCTGCATTATTTAACTCAATGTAGGAAAAATAAATAAATAAACCCAGAAATCTCACTGATGGATTCAAAAGCATGTGAGGGGGAGAAGGAGCTACAGTCATCCCAGCACACAAAAAGTGCAAGGCACAGGGAAAGCCAGTGTGACACAAAAAGGCCATCACGGAGGAGGCAGCTTTCCTGTCCTGGGTTAACAAATTACTCTCATCTCAGGAATAGGCAAACGCAGAATCAACTGAGGGCTTTTCTCCCGCCTGCGCCCCCATCCCGGCTGCCTGGAGCCTGTCCCCAAGTGTTGTTGCTACCACTCCTTATCCTCAGTCAGGATTTCCTCTTTGCTCTTTAGTACCACGGAGCATGTAGGCGACCGGTGCTCGGAGCCTAAGCGTGCTGCAGTTTTACTAATGTGCTCCACAAGCACAGATTTCAGCTTTGCACACTGGGATTCCGTCTCCTGCTCAGTGAAACCAGACAGGGATGAGAAGAGGGACTTTAACCTCAAGAGGTGTCCAACGGGGGGAAAAGATGCTACTAATTCTGGTGGATCAGAGGCATGGGAGAATTATGAAGAAGTTGTATGTAAGGGTGAATTTGTGAGTTCCATTGGAACATGGTATGACTAAGTGCAAAAATACTTCTTATAGGAGAAACTGCCTGGCACTGCTTTTTAAAAACCATTTGCAGTGATCTCACTGCCTTAGAGGCTAAGCAACGATGCCCAAACTTCAAGGCACTTTTCTCTGGCTTTAAAGTGCATACAGCGTCCTGCCAGGTCCCCAGGTAATTCAGTCTAGCTGACTTTTTGCAGCTCCACTCCCGCGGGGCACATTAACCAGACTCATTAACACTGATAAGCTTTGCTTGCCCTTCTTAACATTTCAAACTGCATCTGACCACTTGGCTCTTTGGGTTTTCAATCCTTCCACTGACCCAAGCTCCTCAACCCCTAAGCAGCCCACCTCCACCCCCAGGGAATTGTAACTGTTGCTTCTCTTGTAACACAGGCTCATTTAGGCTACACCAGTCTGTACAAACTGTAAATGCTCTTTTATTTTAAACATTTTAGTTTACAAAAAAAAAGCAATGATTGGTACCTTTTTTTCTTTTTAACACTCTCAGATTCCTGAATATGGGCAGATCTTCAAAGGGAGGAAAGATTTCTCATATGAAATTTAAGATAGACTGTCCTGAAGGTTGTGGGGTGGGGTTTTGTTTGTGGTGTTTATTTCATTTTTTGTTTGTTTGTTTGTTTGTTTTTAAGACACAATAAAGCTAAAATGTCAGGTCTCTGGGAGAGATCCCGGACAGTTTCAGTCAAGGAGCGAATCAGAACACAGCCCGGGGGACTCCAGCTTGGTGCCCGCCGGCCGCCGGCCGCCCGGCTGCCTGGCTGCCCAGGCGTATTTGGTAGCGCATGGGTTGAAAGCCACTGGGAGCCTCACACCTCGCATTCCCTGGCGGGCTGCTGGTGGCAGGTGCAGGAGCCATACTCGTTGATGATCACCAGGGCCCCCTCAATGTGGTTCGGTTTGTAATCAACATAGTACTCCTGGGCAGACATGGCAGCCATCTGATGCATGGTCTGCTTCTGCTTCTGCTTCCTGCGCTGCGTGACAAAGCACTGTCTGAGCTGCCTGAGACTGGCTGGGAAACACTTCCAGGACACGTAGAGCACCAGGACCACGATGAGGAAGGAGAAGATGAGGGCCATGGTGCCCGTGACCACTTTGTGGATCTGCACGGCGTTCTCTGCGTGTTCACCTCCCGGGAGAGCCGCGGTGGAGGGCTCCGGCGTGCCGCCCTCGCGCTGCCCCTCCCCGCCGTCCGCCAGCGTGGTGACCAAGCCGTCTGGGGGTCCCAGGTCACTGCGGTTGGTGACGGCGGAGAGGAGGTGGCCGCTGGTGGGCTCGGCTCCGTCCTCGCACAGGTGGAAGGCGTACACAGCATCCAGGACGTCCTCGCCCTGGGCATACTCGGGGCTGGCGCACTGCAAGCTGCCGTCGTAGCGGCCCTGGAAGTTGCTGAGCCAGGACGCCAGGGCGCACACGTTGCGTCCACAGTCCCACAGGTTCCCGGCCAGGGTGATGCTTGTGAGCGATTTCCAGGAGTCGAGGATGCGGGGTTCCACATAGGTGAGGCGGTTGGAGTCCAGCTGTAGAGACTGCAGGTGCGGCACGGTCTCAAACACATGAGGCTCCATGTACTCGATCTCGTTGCCCGACAGGTCCATTTTCTCCAGGTTCCAAACCCAGTCCAGCGAGCTGACCACGATGGCCACCTTGTTCCGCCTCAGGCAGAGCGAGTGCAGGGAGACCAGGCGCGGGAAGTGGGCGAAGTTCACCTTGACCAAATCGTTGTGCTCCAGGTGCAGCTCGGTGAGCTTGAATAAGCCGGCGAAAGAGTTGCGCGCCAGACTCTTGAGCTGATTGTATCCGATGTCGAGAAACTTGAGGCTGCGGCAGTCCTGGAAGATGCGCACGGGCACGAACTCGATGGCGTTGGACCGCATGTGCAGCGTGGTGAGCTTCCGCAGCCCATGGAAGAGGTCGGGCGCGAGCGCCTGCAGCTTGTTGTAGGAGAGGTCCACGCTGCGCAGGTTGGGCATGGGCCGGAAGGTGCTGTTGGCCAGCTGGGTGATCTGGTTGGAACTCAGCGTGAGTTCCTTAACTCGGCGCAGTTTCTGAAAGGCGTCCCCCTGCACCGAGCTGATGCGATTGTGATCCAGATAGAGCCACGTGAGCTGCATTAACCCCGTGAACTGGCCGGCGCGCAGCTCCGAGAGGCTGTTGTAGCGCAGCGACAAGCCCAGCAGGCCGGACAGGTTGTGGGGCGCCTCGGTGAGGTTGAGCGCCTCGCAGTACAAGAGCCGCCCCTCGCACCGGCACAGCTGCGGGCACCCGCTGGGGGCGGCGGGCAGCATCTGCAAGCAGGCCCCCAGCAGACACAAGACCACCCCCGAGGGCCTCCTCAGCAGCCAGAATAGACAGAGACCGAGCGGCAGGAAATCCATTAGCGAAAATCTTTCCAGAGAGACTGGAGAATGTCCATTGGAAGCGCTCGGTCAGAAATCTACATCATATTTTATTCCGAGGGAGGGGGCGGGGGAGGGGGGAGAAAAGGGCAAACATCAAATAAATATAGAGAAAGAAGGAAGAACCCCCCTCCCCAAACACCACACGTTCACCTCTAAGCATGCAGAAAGCTGGGCGGCATGGAAAGTTCACAGCCACGGAAAGATCAAAGAGATGGTGATTTGGTCCATGTTAGAAGCTGCAGCAGAGAGAGGGGAGGGGAAGAAATCTTCGGGAAAGAATTTAATTAAAAAGTGTCTTACCCACCCTTTTCCAGAGAGTGACAACCTCCATTCAGCTGCTCCCTTTGTGTGCAGGCTAATTATATGCAGGGCGAGAGAAGACCCCTCTGTGTTTCCGAGGCAGCCCGGGTCCGCAGCCCGCGGAGCTGGCAGGCGCACAATGTCTCACTTTGCTGATCGGCTCGGGGCTGCAAGGGCGGCGGGCGAGGCGGGGAGGCGATGACTTCTAGGACCCGCAAGTTTCCCAACTAGGAGCCGGAGGAGCCCAGGCTTCTTCTTCCTGCCGCCGTCCTTTTCCTCTGCAGTTTGGACTGTGACGTTGTGTGGGGGGAAAAAAAAAATTAAAAAAAAAAAAAAAAAAAAAAAAAAAACTCCCAAGTCGGGGTTCGCGGCTCCCCGGTATGTGCTGCCGCGTCTCGGGAACGTCCGTCATTGGAAAAGACCCCCGACCGGCGCCACCGTGGCCTCTGCGGAGCCAGCCTGCCGTCTGCGCCCCGGGCGGCTGCTGGGAGCGGGCTCGCTCATCCTCGCGGGCGGGCGGCGGCGGCGAGGGCGCCCGGCTCCTGCCTCCTCCGCCGCCAGGCAGTGCGCGGCGCGAGCTGTACCGGCACCTACCGCTCACTGAGTGTCGTAAGCTGCTCACGATTGTGCGTGTTCCCCGGCACCTCAGACAGGGGCAGATTGAAAAGGGGTGGGCATAAAACCAACATTTTACCGAACCGCTAAAGTAATAGATGTGCTTTGATGAAATGGAAAACACTTGCAGCTTTTCAGTCCATATTTCAGCAAGGAGGAGGCGAGGGGGTGGGGAGGCAGAGGGAGCATCATCAATGACAAGATAGTTCCAAGTGGGAAACTGAAATGTTCTCCGCTCCCCCCTTCTCTTTTGGGGATATATTTCTTTCGTCCTTTAAAGCTGTCTACGTGTAAGAGATACGTAGGAATCTGTAGAGAAATCAACATTTGGTCCTTTGCTGTACTTACAAAAGCAACTTGAGAGAAGACACAGGAAGCTAACGACGCGGGGCTTGGCTCTGATTTTTACCCCCTCCCCGTGCAGGCACTGGAGTTCTGCAGTAAGCCAGCCCTCGTCTAGAAGCCGATGGGGAAATACTTGCAAACCCACCCAGTTTGGGAGGCCATCCCAGTCCGTTGATAGGAGATCCAGGGTGGCAGAGACGCGTGTCTGTGTGTGTGTGTGTGGGGGGGGGGGGGGGGGGCGGGGGGGGAGATTTGCCTGGGATCCCGGGGTGCTGGCGGCCTCTCTAAGCTACACGGAGATCCTTGGGCTCTGTGCTGGTGGACCGAGGCTCTGCTGGATGCCGCGCGGAGGGCCAAGCCTGCGTGTGCTGGGCACGCTTATTCCCAGGTTTTGTCCAACACATCACCCCAGAGGGTGCCAGCGAGTGTGTGGGGAAGGCACTGGGTGCTGTAAGCCGTAGCGACGCATTCCCTTCTCCATGGCTCACCCGGTGAAGAGCTAAAGCTGCGCCAAACTGTGCTACTTCTAAGTAGGAGGAAAGCCTTTTCCTATTTCCCCTCACAACCGTGTATAGATAGGAGCCCTCACAGTGAATCAGTGAATTCTCTCTCTCTCTCTCTCTCTCTCTCTCTCTCTCTCTCTCTCTCTCTCTCTCTCTCTCTCTCTCTCTCTCCCCCTCCTTTTCCCTCTCCCTCTCCC
>PVKN010009663.1:0-23468 GCA_004027915.1 Capromys pilorides
TAATAGCAAACTGTGACCCCATCACTATGGGAAACTTTAATTGACTCACTTACAAATTCGCTTCAATTTTACAAGATCAGCTCTTCATTAAAAATTAGCTATCACTGAAAACAGTCTCAAAATAACCCCAACAAGGCTCGGAGAGCTCATAGCCATCATCCTCCTAGGTGATGGCATTGTCAATATTCCTTTAAAAACATACTTCTCAGGCCGGCTAGATAGCTCAGCAGACTAAAGCACCTGCTTAGGCAGAACGCAGTGGCGGGGTTTGATCCCCAGCCTGCCTAGCCAGTCCTGCCCCTGGGCACACTGAGATGAGGATTAAGATTGGGCATGGTGGCACGCGCCTGTAATTCCAGCACTTGGGAGACTGAAAACAGGAGAATCATTATGAGTCCGATCTATGTAACAAGACCCTGTAGACCCTTAGACCCTGTAGACCCTGTCCTAAATACAGGGGAAAAAAACTCTCTGTACTATCACAGTAGAAACACAATAAGCTGACATATAATAAAAAAGATCAAAAGAAAAAAACAAAAGTAAAATGCAAAAGAAAGAAATAATTGGCCAGAATATGTTGGGCTATGTGTTTTTTCAGTGCTGGCAATCAAACCCAAAGCCACACACAACCTAACTGAAAGTCTTGCCATAGAGCTACAACCCCAGTCCTTTTTACTTTTTGCTTTGAAACAGGATCTCACTAAGTTGCCAACTTGGTCTTAAACTTGGAATTCTCTCCTGCCACAGCCATCTGAACAGCTGGGATTGTAAGCTCTTTTGTAATAACTAGCCCAATCACACCAGCTCTCTCCTGTTCAAAATTTTTTGGCACCACAACTCCCCTCTTCTCTCAGTCCCTTTCTCTCTCTCCATCTCTCCATCTCTGTCTCTGTCTGTCAGTCTTTCTGTCTTTCTGCCTGTCTCTGTCTCTCTGTCTCTCCCCCACTCCCATTGAAACATTAAAACCCTGTCATTTTACAAATGTCTTTGCAACACGTGATCGCAAACACAGGGCACGCTGCTGCCAAGGGCCGTGCATGAGCAAGGCAGGCTCCTAGGTTCCCCCATGTCGTCACTCACCTTATTCTCTAGATCCGCACTGTATACCCTCAGACTGCTCCTCAAAGTCAAAGTGACCGTGAAAGGTAAATGCTTTGAATCAGTCCAGGACACTGACGCAGCCAGGACAGCACAGCTACAGACACAAAAAAGGACTTTCAGAACAGCTTCGGAAAGTGGCAAAATGACTGAATAAACACGTTTGAAGAAATAGTATTGTGAACAGGATTAATGGCAATGTGTTTTCACTGTAGCAAATTTTAATGTATACATTCACCGTAGTTTTTTTACCAGACCTAATATATTCGTTACATTTTCCTAGAATGCTTGATATCCAAACAGGTCAAAATTAGATTGTTCTTTGAAAAGTCCTCCCAAATAGAATCACCCTTTATCCTGTCAAAAATAAAATTTCACAATCAAGGTAAATTTCTCTCCCATGTTTCTGCACTTTTTACCATGATCTTCAGATTCTTAGCATTTGGATACAGTTAAAGGAGGTCAGTCTGATGCCTGCTGTGGTATGCTATAAATATTTAACCACCAGCTCAAGGGGAGGGAGGGGAGGATCTGAGTTAAAACGCTGGCTAACTTCCACAATGCAAACTCCTTCATCATGGCCAATTTTAAGACCCTAAAGTGGTATCACCAAATGAGAGCTGGGAAAAATCTCTGCGCCATTGCAGCTTACAAGGTGGTACAAGCTGGTTCCACCACACCACTAGATGCCCATGACTCGGATTTTCAGATATTTCCAATACCTTTGACATCTGGCAGCAGTTCTGGAAGTGACTTCTGTTGTTGGCACTCAATCAGTTTCCAACATTCTTGTCAGTTTTCTAGGCTACTGAGTACATAGGATCCTGGGTGGAAAGGCCAATCCCAGTTACTGCGTTCATCCAACACACAACATAACCCATGCTGGAGATGAAGAGTTCTCTCAGCAGACAGTCATATAACACCCACAGGGTATTCCACAATTTGCAGTGTCTGGAAGCAAGAGGTCAGAGAACACCAGGTCAGGGAGCAAGGGCCCAGAATGCCAATCAAGGTAACAGGACTCTCTCCCACAGGCCTCTGGTTTTCAGTCTACTTGACACAGAAATCTGTCCTCGAGAAAACTTACTCTAGAACCCGGTGTGTGAAAACACCCTACTGGGCCATTGGAGGGGCACGCTCAAAGCACCCCCTTCCTCATGGCCTCCTTTGCCCCAGGCAGGCTGGAACACCTCAAAGCCTCCTTGCCAACGCAGTTGGAAAGCCATGGCTCCTGGCCAGGGACAGCAAGCAGAGGGGCCCAAGGAAATCTTGTGGTCATGGCTTCATTTCAACAAATTCTCCTGAAGTCAATAAATTCTATATCTCTGCTTTTATCTCAAATAGACATCTTATTCTCCCCATTACCTCTTCCTCTGTTGCTTTGCAGATCTGCTCCCATGCAATTTAATACCTAATTGTGCCCTGTCTTTTGTCATTGTCAGATGGTCTCTTGAGCACGCTTTCCCCCATCCAGAGAAATCATCCTGAGGACAGGGTGCCTATGTCACTTCTCTTGTATCCCCTGCAGCGGGCCACACTGGGCAAGGCATGGGGTCTTCCAGCCCTAAGACCAAGTATTCTCAAGCAGAGGAAGAGCAGTAGGCACTGCACTCCTACAATATTAAATCAGTGGACACAGATATTTAGTAGGTAGGAGATGTGCGTGTTTCAGGACTAAGAGTTGATTTAAACAAGTTCTTCAGCTCATGAATGTGACTGCTTTGGATGCATACACAACCTCTCTTGTCGCTCTTAGAATTCCCTTTATCTTCCATTCTCTAGCCCAGATTTTTCCCTTATATCTCGTTTGTTGTATTGACATGTATATGTCTTTCTATTGTCTTGTACACATTTACTTGAATATATAGAAATAGTACATGTTCATGGTTTTTGTGTGTTTTTATGCCTGCATTTGTCACACATATCAATAGGGTAAACATGATACATGTGTGTACAGTGAACACTGATCAAATCTAACTACCTTTTTCCAACACTACCACCGCTACTCTTCCCAACACTTAGCAAAACAGCTCTGATTTTAAGCTCAGTTCTTTTAGCATCCACATGACAGAAACAATCAATAGTACTTGTCTTGATCTGGTTTTTTTCACTGACCATAATGTCCTCTAATTTTATCCCTATTGCTGCAAAGACAGGATCTTATTCTTCTTTATGACTGAATAATATTCCAACATGTGTGCATCTCACGTGTTCCTTACACACTCACCTATTGATGGAGGGCTAGGCTGATTTCATAGCTTAGCTATTGTGAGCCGTATAATAGACATAGCTGTGCAAGTGTCTCTTTCAGACACTGATTTCACTTCCTTTGGATATCCGAGGAGTGAGCTAGGTAGATCATCTGATAGATCTATGCTAGTCTTTTCTATTTTCTTCCTGGCATTAGGGATTGAATCCACAGCCTACATGTTAGTCCCTTAGAATATGATGCTGTGCAATCATCTTTTCCCAAACTGTTACCCATGGATTCTTCATTGGATAAAACTCATCTGTGATTTAATACTAATTCATCAACATTTTTCGTTTATGACTTGCACATGGGGAATTCTGCTTAAAATATGTTCCCCCACCCATAGTTATTGCAGATTTCCTCCTACAGAACCTTCTATACTACCTTTAGTATTTGAAGTATGTACATTGGTGCACCACGCCAACTTGTCTACCCAACCAGGGCACAACAGAACAGTCCAAGAAGCACAGTGGATGAAAACGGCAAACAAGGACTGTGCTCAAGTAGCTGCAGGGTTGGCAGGGAGCTCGCTGCAAGAGGGCTCATCTCGGTGCCGCAGAGCGCCAGCCGATCTAGCTCAGCGGAGCCTGAGCGAACCGATGCTCAGCTGATGACCAGAGACTTCCGCTCCTTTCCACTTGGGCCTTTTCACAGGCTGCTTGGACTTTCTCACATCCTCATGGCTGAGTTCCGTGGGAAGAAGTCAAAGGCCATATCACTTAGCACAGCCTTTCTGTGTCACGTGACAGGGCTGAGTCAGTGACACACTGCCTCACAACCCAGCGCCACACCCACTGGGGCTGCTGCAAACTTGTCCCAAATCCAGGCAAGGAAACATGTGTCCCCCTTCCTCATGTGAGGAAAGTTAAAATCACTTTGTAAGCAACATGTGTGAGAGGTTAAATAACACAGCCTTTGTGTTTGGGAACAGAATCTGCCACAGGATCCAATTATCTTATGAGGTCATTTTTATCGTTCATTAAATTCCTAATCCATGTGAGCTGTCAACGGAGCTGTCCGTTCTAGTGTGCTACCCTATTTGTCTCTATCTTACCACACACCACAGTTGAAGTTCATATTCCATCATCTTAATATGTCTTAATACTTGAAGGAGCAAGATTTCCCTCTTTGTTCTCCTCTTTCAGATAAGTCAGTCCTTGATGAACTTTAATCTTCCATACAATGTTTCAAATACATATATCAAGTTTCTTTTAAAAGGTACTATTGGAATTTTGCCTGGATCTCCTTGACTTTATAGGTTAATTCAGAGAAAACATAATTTTATATACTCAGGTACATAAAAATTATCCCAGGCTTTCTTTTATAGCTTTTTAAGTTTTTAATAATCCTTCTATGTTTGTTGATCCCTGTATAAGTTATAGATTCATTGCTGATGGGAATTTAATTCTGCTTTTAAATATACTTGCTAACCTGTTTTTGCTGGTCATGAGCAGTTCAGGACTTGTAGGCTGGTCTTACATCTGGCAACCGTGCTGAACCCTCATAGTTGGGTCTGTGTGATCCTATTATCATCTTTATTGAATGGTAGTTTCATCCTTTTCCCTCTAATCCCACATATATCTTTTCCTTATTTATAGTGTTGGCTGGAAATCCAGTAATTGACTAACAGTAGTGAGTGATAATGGGGATCCTTGCCTCACTGCTGATCTTAAATAGAACATGTCTTTCTCTACTAACTATAATTTGTGCTTCAGCTTTTTCAACATAATAAATTTTATTAAATGCCTTTTTACATTTACTGAAATAACTGTGTGACTTTTTCTCTTGTAGCCTATTAAAGTGATAAATTATGCTACTATATTGAAACAACCTTTTTTAATGTATTTAGTACAGGGTCTACAGGGTCTCACTACACAGACTGGATTTGTAGTGATCCTTCTGTTTCCAGTCTCCTAAGCACTGGGATTACAGTCATGCACCACCACGCCCAGTCTCAATCACTTTATGGGCAGGGCCGACGCAGCAGGCTGGGGATCAAATCCCTGGTCCCTGTGTCTGCCAAAGCAGGTGCTTTAATCTGCTGAGCTACCTGGATGGCCCTTGAAATATCCTTTATTTCTGAATAAGAAAGTAAAGATTACTGGGAGATGCCAGGCATAGTGGTGCATGCTTGTAATCTCAGCACTGGACAGGCTAAGATGGAAGGTCACTGGGAGTCCAAGGTCATCGTGGGTTACAAAGTGAGCTCAAGGCCATTATGAACTGTACACTGATATCTTATCTCAAAAACACCAAAAAAAGATTACTGAGTGACAATATGTCAACACTTTTCATTCTAACACTTGATAAGCTATTCTAGTTTTATTTAGGCGTTTTGTGTCTGTGAGTATAGGAAGTCAATAATTCTCTTTTTTGGTTTGTTTTGTTGTGTTATGTTTTGTGTTCTTGGTGCATGTCTTTTTATTATCATTTCAACTGGGATTTTCTTATGCTGGCCTGATGGCGTGGGCACGTGGGACAGGCTGCTGGATCATGAGTGGCAGTAGTAGCCAGTGGAATGGTTAGTGACAGAAGTGGTCAGATGCTACGTCTGAGTCCCTGTCGCTCCCAGAGAATTATGCAGTTCATGTAGTGTTAGGAAGGCCTGAAACCCAAGCAGTGGGTCCCATGCAGGCATAACCCAGCAGACAAAGCAGCCCTGTTCATGGCTGAGCAAGCCCGTGCCTTTTGTTTACCTGTGTAGGGCTGCCTGCCTCCGGTCTCCTCACCTCCCCAGGCCCTTTGGCCATGATTCCTTAAGGAAGACCTGCCACTGCTGGCCTCTTCCCTGGATCAGTGTCGGATCTGGTGAAGGTAGGCTATGGGGCTGGGCTTTCTCCAGCTCCGCCAGGTCCTGGCACTTGTCCTCCTGGAGTTCTGCAGTTGCTCACTGCTAGTTGCCTCTGCAACACTGCTCTGCGGAATGGCAGGTGGAGAACAGGGCTCTGGGATTCTAAGCTGGCTGCAGTGATGCAAAGGTGGGGCCAGGGCCTCTGCCTTGGAGGCCTTTGCCTGCGCAGCCTCCTTGGGGCCTCTGCCACCCGATGGTCCCCTCCATACTCCCAAATGATCTGGGCCCGCTCCTCAGCCAGCTGGTCCCCACTGCGCTGAAATACGCCCTGGATCTGTAACAGCTTGGCATCCTGGAAAACGCTGGCTAAGGCCTGCTTGCAGCCCCGGGTCTCTGTGGGAAGCCTACCAGAGGAGAGGCTTACTCACCACAGAGGCTGGGGTGCCCATTGTAGTGTTCTTATCGCCCAAGGCGGACCACAGACAGGCCTAAGCCAGCCTGAATCACCTTGGTCCCCCACTGCCCTCCCCCCCAAAGTCCTGTGAGCCCTGGGACAGCCAACCAATCCTCTCGCTTTTCTTTTTTATATAATTCTAAGATAGATTATGTTGACCTCAAACAACAACAACAAAAAAAGGACAGTTTAATTTTTCTTTCTTTGGTTTTTTGAAACAGGGTCTTGTTATGCAGACCAGGCTCAGGCTACCTCCAAATTTACAACAATCTTCCTGCCTCAGCCTACTGAATTCTAGGATTATAGGCATGCATCACTACACCCAGCTAATTTTTTTTTTTTTTTTTTTTTTGTCTTTTTGAGACAGGGTCTCACTATGCAGTTTAGGCTGGCCTTGAGCTCACTTTTATAGCCCAGGCTGGTCTCGAGCTCACACTGATCCTCTTGCCTCAGCCTCCCAACTGCTGAGATTATAGGCTTGTACCACTACACTCAGCTAATTTTTTTAATTTTTTATTTTGAGGTAGCTAGAATTTAACTGTCTGGGCTAGGTGTTTTCTTGTGGGGGAATTGTTTTTCTTTTGGAGAGGAAGTCTTAGTTACTGTTTCAGTGTCTTCAGTGTTTGTTTGTTCGTTTATTCAAGTTTTCTGTTTCTTCCCTTTACCAATGTAGGAGTTTCACACTGTTCTCTAAATATTTCATTTCATGTAAGCTTTCCAAATTTAGTAAGATAAATTTGGCTATCATTAAATATTCTTCAAATTTTAGTTATCACTTTTATATTTCTGTCTGTAGCAGTTTCTACATTTTCAATGTGTATTTTGTTTATTCAATATTTTTCCTGATTGATATTTACTAATGCCATTTTCATTAACTATTAAATATTAACAGGATATTTCCTGCTATCTGTGCTTTTAAAAAGAAAATCAACTTTTTAGTTGTCAGTCTTCTCTACTATTTATTTATTTGTTTGCTATCCCCTTCCTATCCCTTTCTACTATTTTTCTCCTTCTTTCTTATTTCAACCATTGTGTTGCTGTTTTCCAACTTCCTAGGTAAAATTCTTAACTCATTTGACCTTTTTTCCCTAAAAAATAGATTTAAAGCAAGACATTTTCTCTGACAATTACTTTAGTTGTGACATACTTATTTGAAAAGAGAGCATTCTTATTTGCTATTCTTTAATTTTTATTAATTTTATGTAGATTCCTTAGGAATGCAATAAGCAACCCTCTCTTTTACCTGGTTTCTTAGCAATACTCACAGCACACAGATGAGATTTTTCCCAGATTATTTTCAGTTAATAGCATTACATTCTGAGAACACTTTTGCAGGTATTTCTTAAGTGTCCTAGACCCACTAAACTGGTTTTAGCAGAGTGCTGGGTGACCTCCGTAGGGTCTTTCTGACAAGAGATGGGTCCCAGAATAATCTGAACCCAACTTGGACCTGATTAACTTTCCTAAAGATAGAGAATAATATCACACATGGTTGAATGGGATTAAATAAAATGCATAGCAGTGATCTGTAAATGATGAGGTGCTCTACAGATATTAGTGACCCTACTTGTTCCTTCTGCAAACCTCCAACTCTTCATCCGCTGCTGGTCCATCCTATAAATCTTCCCCTCAGCCTTTTGGCAAACAACCTTGCTTCCGGGTTCATGGAGTCAACAGAATCCACTTGCAAGGAGCTCTGCCCACTTCCTGCCACCAAGTCACCAGCTGGACAGAGGCTCTGGCATCCACTTACTTTTGCAGCTTGAAGGATGGCTCCAAGAAGAACCTCTGTTCCCTACCCAGGGCCACTGCTCCCCCTCCATTCTGCCTTCTCCAGATTTTTCCATTATCAGTTACCCATCTGCCCCTAGTGCTCTGGGCCTTTCAGTCTCCAGCTGCTTTCATCCTGATGGCTCCGCATCATCAGCACTTCCGACCCCCAGATCCACACTCGCCTTCAGCTCCTTCCAGAGTGGGCTACACCTGCCCCACCTGCTTTCTCATCTCCCCATTACTCTCAGCCTCTTCCAGTCCGATTCCTACTCTCACATCACCATGAAACCTAACTGCAAAAGGCTCACGTAATAGGTGAGCAGCTCCTCCTCCTCCAGAAAATGATCTCCTGGAATGAATGGTGCTGAGTGCCAATGCACTCTGGGAATATGATGTTTTCAGCTTTAAGTGGATTTATCATAAACACCTCACTTTAAGACAAGTGCCTAAGGCCTCTTTCAGAAGTTGTGGAAACGTACATCCTGAGCCTAAGGGTGGAAATATGTTTCCATGTACAAGAAATGGGACCTCGGAGCCAGAATGTGACTTAGTGGTCATAGGAGGTGTTACATCCGACAAGGTGCGCTGCAGACTGTGGGACTGCCCATTCTCCTGCCACTGGGCAGGAAACAGGAATGAGCCCCAGCTCACAGCACTTGGCCACCAGAACCCCAATCACCTTCCTATCCCAGAGACCACCTCTTGGTTCTATGCTTTTTGATGCAAAAGAGAAGCCAGAGGCCCTGACTCCATTACCCTTTGGGCTGCCACTCAAGGGCACCGGCTTACAGACTCCTGATGCCTAGGTTATGGCAGCCTTTGCCCTGATTTTCTCATCCCTCCTCCTGCAAGCAGCAGAGCAGAGCAAACAGTTCTAGAGTGCCTACTGAGCCTCCTTTGTAGAAAGCGGTCCAAGCCATAACCTTCATCCCAAACAAGGGTGCTCTCTAGCCACGGGGACAGGGACACACATAAGAGAAGAAGGGAAGAAGGGAATAAGTCACTTCTTTGTCTTCCTGAAGAATATGCTAAACTAAATGAGGTGGGAGGCTGAAGCACGAGAATCACAAGCTCAAAGCCAATCCAGGCAATTTAGAAAGGCTATGTCAAAAAGAAGAAGAGCAGAGGAACACACAGGGGTTATTTGCACAGAACTAGGTCCTCTAGCACCAGCATCTTCTGGCACAGAGACAGGATGAGGCTTGTACCATCCTTATCCCTTCCTGGTTCAGGTCATCACCTGTAGCCACCAACCTCAGGACCCTGGTAGGTACAAGGGAAGATCTCAAGGACCTTACATGACTTGGACAACATGGTGCATTTATCATGATGACAACATAAACAGCAACCACAGTAGCAGCAAACGCTTTTTGAATGTTTGCTGTTCACCGCCCCCACAGGATGAGTTTTCGGTGGCTTTCAGTGGTACTAGAGCCTCGTGAGCACCTAATGCGGAGGGTTCGAGTCTAACACTATCAATGCCTTCCAATATCTGGATTGAGAGAAAAGGTTTCAAAAGGGATAAAAGTCTGATGGAGACCTCTGAGAAAGGCCCATGAGGTGACGGGGGCTGATGTAAGAGAAATGGGGGAGCAAATAAAAGATTGGGTGTGGTGTGACCCATTTACACAAGGAAGGGGAGGTGCTGGGGTGTAGTGCTTGCCTACCACGAGCCTGGGGTCCCAGCGCCTCCAAAAGAAAAAGGAGGAGAGATGAGAAGCACCCTGCACGCTGTCACCCCATGGAGGAGCAGTCCAGGAGGAAAAGCACTCATGACGAAGGAGATCAGGGTTAGTTGGAAAATACATAGTGAAACTGTGAAAACCGTGTCCCATAATCTGCCCGTGCTGGCCACAGATGTGTGGGACAGTTTCCACTCTTGGAGAAACTTCTCACTACTCCTCCTCGCCCTCAGTGGGAGCCAAGCGAGTGTGCGCCGGCATAGGCTCTTACACGCCAGGGCTGGAGGAGGCGCTTGGGGTGGAGAAAAAGCAAGCAGAGGCCAGAGCGGCACAAGAACCCGCCTGGCAAGCGCAAGGTCCTGAATTTGATTCGTGTAGGCGGCAGCCATGTTTGTTGTCAGTTTGGGCCACTCTGTTGCATCAGAGCCTCACCTTAGGGGACATGAAAATGTTCCTGAGTCATGAGATTGGTTTTTGTTGGTTTTTCCCCCACTCTGGCTTCTTATTTTCATTTTTTAAAAGCATGGAGAATTTTATCCAATGAGTCTGCAGGGGAACTGTGTGGTGTTCCACAGCATTCTCAGATGGGTTTCAGAAAATGACCCTCCCATGGATGAAGGTGGGCTGGCAGGCAATGGGGCCTGGGACAGTACTGCCTGGATGTCCTCTCTAAGTGGGCAGGACTCAGGTCCGATACAGTGCAGTATGCCTGCCTCTCTCTCCCTCTATGAGCAGGAAAGATACTGCCCTAAACGCAGGGTATTTTTACTTAGGGTACCATATATATTAATACATTGAAAAGTTTCAAAGTAGAGGTATATGAACAGAAGTAGGGAGAGAATAATAAATCTAGGAATGAGTCCACCAAATGGCCATGTGGTTTTCAGTCTTATCTAGTTCCAGCTTTGTGTGTACATCACAAACCAACAGAATAGGGTGTCCACAGTTCCTACACGGCTTATTCCAAACTGCTAAACAGGACAGCCAGGCCTGCAGGGCCCAGAGACCTCCCGCTGTGCCAGATGAACAGGCTGCCTATCAGCTTCCAGGCCAGGCAGGGAGATGGGTTCTTAGAGCCTGGCCTATGTACACTGGCATGTCCTGGCTCCTTCCGCGGCCTGACGGCCTGCGTCCTTGGTGAAACTGTCTCTCACTAGACATAGCAACCAAATATTCCCTGAGAACCTGAAATAGCCAAGGAACAATGAAAAAAAAAAAAAAAAAAAAAAAAAAAAAAAAAAAAAAAAAAAAAAAAAAAAAAAAGGAAGGAAAGACAGACGGACAGAAAAAAAAAGAAAAGAAAAGAGAACCTGTCTCCCTGAATTAAAGACAATTATCATTGGTCGGGGAAAGGTTGTACATTTGGTCAAATTCCACCCAGGTTTTGAAGTCCTCCATTTCTAAGATATCCTGCTTCAGAAGCAAAATTTTAACCTGTGTAGGCTTTAAAATATATCTATATATACGTTATATAAGTACATAACACATATAAATGCAATGAGTTTACCACTAAACTATATAAGACAGAAACCACAAAATTGAAATTCTGTCTTTCAAAGGGTTTTATGTACTCCTCTAACTAAAAACAGCTTCACAATAAAAAGATCCAATTTTACAAGAGAGCCTGACTGAAAATAGTAACTATGGCCTTGAGGACGAATATCTCATTGCTATATAACGGATTTAGTGCATATAAATGTCTAAGCATAGTAATCTGATTTATAACGTACCCTTTGCCAGGGCCCCTGTGGTACCCTACAGTTACACTACCCCAATTAAAGTGTCCTTGGGGCCAGGGAGATAACTCCATGGCACAAGTGCCTGCCTGGCAAGTGCAAGGTTGTGAGTTTGAACCCCAGTCCCACCAAAAAAAAAAAAAAAAAACTAAAGTGTCCTAGAAGCCTAATAGACTCACCCCACAAAAAAAAAAACTATTCTGCAAAATCTCAGCCCACCAAAAAGCCCTGGTTCCATGGCAAAAGGGTGGTAGCAAAGTATTCGAATAGAAAGAACAGTTATGTCTAATCTCATGCTCAAAGCCTGCCAAAGTATAGAGGAGTAACCCTAAAGTCATTTCATTGCCACCAGGCAGAAGGATGCCTGTCAAAACATACTCTCCAAGCCAGTCATGGCATTGCACACCTGTAAGCTCAGCACTCAAGAGGTAGTAGGATCACCAGAAGTTCAAGGCTAGTTTAAACTGCATAAGGAAATCCTCTCTCAAAAACCTACGAAAATGGCCACCAGATAGCTCACCGACTAAAGTGCCTACTTAGGCAGACACAGGGGCCCAGGTTCAATCCCTGGGCCTGCTGTGCTGGCCCTGCCCCTGGGGTATGCTGAGACAGGGATTGAGACTGGGCACAGTGGTGCGCGACTGTAATCCCAGTGCATGGAAGGCCAAAAACAGGAGAATCACCACCAGTCTGATCTGAGTAGTGAAACCCTATAGACATTTTTTTTAAAAAAAAAGAAATTTCCCATAGAATTGAAAATTCGCTAAATTTGAGTCTGCTCAAAGCTGTTCTTAGAGAACACTGAAGACTGCACCAGCTATGGGGGGGCGGGGCACTGGAATGGAGAAAATTACAGCAGCACTGTGTCCCACTCACCCTTTCACTCAGCGCCTTAAACGTGCTAATGCTAATGCTCAGAGTCCTGTTAGCAAGACAGCAAGAGGGTAGATTGCAAGTTTTCTTTTTTTCCCATGCCGGAGTTCAAACCCAAGGCCTCACAGCTGGTAGATTAGCACTTATTAATCAAGTGGTCTACCAGGAAACTACTTCTCCAACCCCTGAATTGGTACATTTTTAAATATGGAGAAGCAAATAAAAAATTGTAACATGTGTCCTTGGAATAATTAGTGTTTCCCAATCACAATTTTTTTCTGTGTGCATATTTAGGTATAAATTTTAAAACAATTTAGAACACACTTCCTATGTAATTATGTAATCTGGCTTTTCCTTTTATACTACATGGTAATCATCTCTGTAGAATTGTAGAAGAAGACTCTCAATAAATATTAAGGTATCTCAATTTTTAAATTAAAATTATGTATATCAGAAAAAAATAAAGGACCAATTTGGAATTTGCTTAGCAAATTATGTTTTTTTAATAGAATAGGAATCAAAGAAAGATAACTGTGAGACATAATCCCTTCCCTCAAACAGCTGCGCTCGCAGGTGAATCTGTACACATGGTTACAACATCTGTGCAGAGGGAAATTTGTCCCTGCAGAGGGGCAAGGTGTGGGGCGCAGTAGTAAAGCTCACGCTTGTGTGCACAGGCCCTGGCTTTAATCCGTGCTGCACCAAGAGAAAAAAAGAAAGAATGTGGATCTCTAGACAGTATGACCAACTGGATGAAAGGACCAAAGAAGGAATTCTGGTCCCAGTTACTAACACCTCTGTAATGGGGAAAGCAGGGAACCAGCCTGGGACGCAATACAAGCCCTCTGGTCCGCAGAGCGGAACGGTAAGACTGCTGGACTGCTAGCATCAGGAGGTTCACTTCCTCAAAGCAAAGCTCCTCTGTACACTAGCACCTGATTCTCACGTAGGGGATTTATCTCTGGACTAAGTCTCCCTTCACCTCCTACAAAGAACATGGTACCGCTGGATGGCGCTCCTGTGGGTTCCTGTGCCATTAACAGTCGCCACTGGTCAATCTCAGTAGGCCTCCGAATACTCAGCACAACGCTCAGTATTACCTCATCTCTACAGAAAGCTACCCACCATCCTACATTAAAATGATAGCCGGGGAGATAGCTCCGTGGTACAAGTGCCTGACTGGCAATTACAAGATCGTGAGTTTGAGCCCCGGTTCCGCCAAAAAATAAGTAAATAAATAACATAAAATGATAGCAATAAATGTATCCTTGGGTGAGAGGCAAGTCTTATATAAATTTACCACATCTAACATCTCATATGAATAGGTGTTATTTTTTAGCACCAGAATGGAAGACTGAAGAGTTGCCCGGCATCGTTCAACGACCGCGCTCACAAGGCAGGTCCTAAAATGCAGTGCGGGACCCAGCTCTAGATCGGGTCATCGCTCTTTCTCAAAGCACTCCGTGCCCTTATGCAGCAGCACGAAAGCAGGGACCCTTCTGGTTCTGAGAACCATTCTGGGGAGCGGAGAGCACCAGAACCTAGGGAGTTTTGAAGGTAAAGAGAGAGCATTTCCAAAAAAGAGTCAGGAGATCAGAACTCAGACAACGAGCAGAAGAGATACAAAAATTTTGCAAAAACAAAAAAAAGCATTCTTTCCCCTGGAGGGATCAGTAAATATACCCACTGTCCCGCCCATGACAGGTATTTGACTGGAACTCTACCAAGAGCCCATCAGGAGCAACAGCAGCCCCACCACAGGAAAGCCAGGCGGGGACTGAACGGGAAGGATGTGTCCCCAAGCTTGGCTGACAGCGGTGCCCTGCGCCATTCCGACTGCTGCCACGCAGCCACTTCACCCCGCCACTTTCCAGATACCCTCTGTGCTTTAGACCTGACTCAGCTCTGCCTGGGCCACTTTGGAAGCCACAGCCTCTGTGTTGAGGTTAAGCTTCCATTAACAAGGGGCTCCCGAGACTGAGAGCGCGCGTGCGCTGTGCGCGCATGCGCCCAAGGACACCGCTCAGCTCGCCCTCCAACCCAATCCAAGCCGGTATTGAAAGTGCAACAGTCCTAAAAATGCTTAAAGCACCAGAATAAGCTAGCGTGTTGTGCTTGAGGTTAACATACGGATTTTTGACTTTAAAAGGCTAGAGTTTCACAATAAACACGCGTTGCTATAGAGACAGCATAAGCCTATGTAAACTTTAGGCATTCATATTCATAGAAACTCTTGAAGCAAGACCAAATGTTGGCCCTGACGTTCTTGTTCTTGCCAACTTCCAAATAGTGCAGAAATTATGCCAAAAATAAATGGGTGTGACTAATACAAGCTTAGAATATTTTTTAAACAATTTTTACCTTGAGGGCAACATTTGTTGATACTGCAATGGGGTGTGTTAAAGAACACTTCCCCCTTTTATAAATCCATCTGTTTCATTTACACTTCCTAAAAGACCTGCGTGCACATTTTTCCATAAATTGTACAACTGCTCGTAATCACGCATCATCTCAATCTGTGCCCCAGTTGTGTCTTTATGCTGAGTCTCTTCTCTTTTGTTTATGTTCCTAGGAGCACACACTGCAGACAAGCAGTCAGGACTTAACTCCTCGGGTCCCAAACACACAGTCCAGTGCTGTAGAACCGTCACCAAGCTTTCGCAGAGGCAACACCACCCAGGCCTGCAAGCTCAGGGTAAACCCCATTACAAGCACAGAGATGTCAAATTGGTTTCTGCTGCTGACCTTCTTCCTCCTGACCCTCGCCCCAGCCCTCCAGACCCCAATCCCCAAGCCCTCATTCCTCCCACACCGAGGTCACCTCTTACGAAGACTGTGCTCAGCCCCGAGTCTACTCTATCCTGTGCCGGATCTTGGCTGCTAATTACTGTAGTCACACTTCTTAATTCAACAAGCACCAGGCGGCTGGCTGCCTTCTCCCCAGTGGGATGGGTCACCAGCTATCTCATGCAGGTCACTAAATCGGAGTTTATTTCCTGACAGGTGATGGCATTGCAAGGTAGCTGTTCCAACAGGAATGGTAATCAACAATAATTAAAAGAGATGCACCCATTCTGACTCATATGATAGTGATTTAAAAAAAAGAAGAAGAAGAAGGGCAGTGAGCAAGAGAGAAAGAAGAAAATTGCATGGCTGCAAAAGATAAGAGTTTCAGTTCTGTTTAGAATTTCTAGAAAATAATATGTATCTTTGTTTTCTTTCCTTTGGTTCCATTTAGAATTTCTGGAAAATGTGGGTCTTTGTTTTCTTTCCTTTCTCACAGAAAGAACGTGTCTACACGGGACAGCAGTGTGGAACAGTGCTTCCAGACCTTCTGTAGAGGGAGGAAATGTTTCTCTCCACTGCTGGGACATCCGGGAGAGGAGCAAAGTGAGGATCCAGCCACGCATGGCATCTCTGTCTCCTTTTCCAGGTGATGCCAGCTTCCAGTCTTAGAAACTGAGGCAATGCCCTGTGGCCAACCCCCTGCTACCCAGAAGAGATTTAGCTTCAGTCACACAAACTGACCAAAGCCCACCCAGATCCCGGGGCCCACCTTAAGTGCCCCTCTCCAGATAGCAGCTCCAGCCCCAGCTGCGCACTGCAGTCACTACCCCTAGTGGAGAGCAAAGTCTCCAGCCTCCGCACTGCACTTTGCTCACAGGTAAAGCACCCTCAGAGCAACAGTCAACACAGCTTGACCTTACGCATGGCTAGGATGACCTGTGACCGCTGTTACCCACCTCCAGCCCATATCTAAGCCAGGTTCCCTGGAACCAAACCTTGCGACTGCAATCCACCTGCCAGTAACAGAACAATGATGGGCTCCCAGGAGGAAATGGGAAGAGTGTGGAGGGCTCAGAACAGGGACAGGAAAAGGGCCAAGAGCCGGTGTGATTCCAGGCCCGGCTCCAGCCTCAGCCTCCCTGCCCCTGAGGGGAGCTCCAGGGCATCTGCATTGAACAAGGGGCTGGGCTCTCTCACCCCACAGTCGGTCCTCTGCCACCTTAGGGGCAGGAACTCAGGCACTGTGGGCTCTCTCTGCCATGGCCCAGGGAGCCTTGGGCAGCCTAGAAAAGCAAATCTGCATGTGGACACACAGAATTACAAAGTCTGCCAGGGGTACTGGTAGGGTCTATACACCCCATGGAAAGGCAACATTTATAGTCTTCTAATATTGAATTAATTGTGTGTGTGTGTGTGTGTGTGTATGTGTGTGTGTGTGCGTGCGTATGATACCAGGAAGTGAACTCACAACCTCACACTTGCCACATAAGTGCTGTCCTGACAGCTACCTCCCCAGCCTCAACTATCCTGGTTGGAGTTTTTGCAAGATGAATAATACAATACAGGACACATTTTATATAATTATTTTATAATGAATCATCGAAAGAATCATATACAAGGATTGCAGAAAATCTGTCCACACATTAAAGACTGAAGAATCCAGATGAGGACTTAGATCCTAATACCCTGCATGAGTTCAGGTGAAAGCCTAGAGCTCATAAAAATGCTTCCCACAAGTCCAACTGGAAGCCTAGAGCTCCCCACAAAGTCTCATAAATCCCTGTCTCATGGATCTGCTCCAGAAAGGTCCAAAGGTCAGTGGAGAAGGCTAGCAGGATAAAGGATCTGCCACTGACCGAGGGATCTCAACTAGAGCCAGGAAGTAACGCTCAAGGTAAAAACCAGAGCTCCCTCGACAAGTACCACAGCCATCCTCAGCACCAGTGAGGTCCCAACCTCTTCCAGTGATGAGGAAATCTGAGTTTCAGTCACAAAGCCAATATGACAAGCTTCTTCAGGAGCCTGAGCAACGTTTCATCCTCCAGAACTAGGAAGCGATGCCCAAGATAAGGACCAGAGCGCCTCCAAAGTGAACTGTAGCCTTTCTCAGCAACAGCAAAGGGCCCAAGCTCGTCCTCTGATGAGAACAGCCCAGTTCACCAGGAATGCCAACGTGGTGAGGTCCTCCAGCAGAACAGCCCAAGAGAACCAGCAGCTTCCCTAACAGCCCCTACCAGCTGAACCCTCAGCTGGGCCTCCCATATCCAGCACCACGATGGTTCGGTTCAGCTGGGTGTAACAAGCTGACCACCAGTTGGCAATTCACCACACTAACCTCAGATTCTGAATCTGAACAGTAGATGAACCTGGGGAAGCAGGTGTGAATGAGGGGAGGAGCAATCACACTCTTGACCACATGTTCTAAAGGGGAAATGCTCACTGTGCACAGTCCGTGTATCTGACCACAGCTGGACCAAGGGGTAAGTGTGGAGACGTGAATAGCTGCGTGGTAGAGTGGTATGTCTGTGGGACTTGGAAGCACCATTTGCTTCTCCTTTCCGCGTGACCAACATCTAATTGTGATTACCAACTCTCATGGTGTGGCAAAATCACAAAGGATTGTCAGGTGTGGTGGTTCACACCTGTAATCCCTGCTACTTGGGAGGCTGAGGCAAGAGGATCCCAAGTTCTGGGCCTGCCTCAGCAATTTACCAAGACCCTATCTCAAAACAAAAGTTTAGGTTCTATCCCAGCACTTCCAGGGTGCTCTGAGACAGCAGTTGAGACCCGGTGCAATGGTGTGTATCTGTAATCCCAATGCTTGGGAGGCTGAAAACAGGAGGATCACTACAAGCTCCATCTGTGTAGTGAGACCCTGTAGACCCTGTACTAAATATATTTTTTAAAAAGAAAAATTAAAAAAAAAAAAAACTGGACTAGACAGGTAGCTCAATAGTAGAGCATCTTTAAGTCCTGTGCATCAGTAGTTTAATCTAAATACAAAGAAAAAAAAAAATGTAAGAGACCACTTTCCATGCCCAAGATGCCCTGCTGTCCTTTGACTAGCCTGTTCCCACCTCTTACCTACTCAGGCCGTTTCAGGGACAATGGGGAAATGGAGAGCAGGAATCACAGAGGGGCCCCAGTGTTCCCCAAGAAGCCTTCTGTGCCTGAGGCAGCTCTAAGGCTCATAGAGCATATGTTGAAAAGGTCTGCAGGCAGGGACGCAGGGACACAGGAGTGCCTCTTCTGTGTTACAGGTGCTAAGGCAGGAGCCCCACAGGGGCAAAGGCTGCCCCTACAGCAAAGACTACACCAGCCCCTCCTCCCCTGCTGAGAACAGGTCCTCCCTTCCAAGGCTGCCACATGGCACAAAAATTGTAGTCACCAAAGAAAAAAAGTAATGGATGCTTTAATGCTTACAATGCAGTCAGTGCACGTCTGTCTCAAAATAAAAAAATAATTTAAAAGGCCTGGTAATGTAGCTCAAAGCAAAGACCCTGGAGCTCTAGTTGATAGGTTCTGGCCCTAGTATGAATTGCTGAATCATTATGGTGGTCATCTAATATGGCTGAAACCCTTAAAACAACAGCTTATCTTCCCAAAGACCACCTCCCCACTTCTTCTCCAACTCAGCCCAGGGTGCAGTTTCCTTTCACCTGTCCCGCCACCTCAGGGAAGGCCCCAGTCAGCTCCTCAGATATATCTAAGTATCCCCCTCAAGCCCCACCCTGGCAAAAGGCCATAAAAGCCTCAACCTCCCTTTGTCACAATTCAGAGAATTCCTTATCTTCCACGAATTCTCTCCATGTCCTCCAAGAAAATAAAGCCCCTTTCCTTTTTTCCTTCTGCTTGTTTCTCTGCTGCAACACCATGGAAAACCCACCACTAGTACCACCCCAAAAACAAAATTTGTTTTAAGGTTTACAATGATCAGTATAAAATTTAGAATTGGAAAGTACATAAAAGGAGGCACATTGTGTTTGTCCCATAGAAAGGATTCCAAGAGAATATAAGACAAGCCTGGAGTGGTGGCCTGTGCCTGTAATCATAGCACTTAGGAGGCTGAAGCAAGAGGATCACCCAAGTGCCAGCGTCCGCAGCATTTCAGACAGGCGAGCATCCAAGGTTCTGGGTGCTCTGCAAGTAGAGGAGACTATTCTAGAAATACAGCAGAAGGTGGGACTTGAACAGAACTCTGGGATGGGGGCAGGGGAGCCAGGTTGGATTTGGGCTTCAGGAGCAAGCAAAAAGGCTTTTGACCTGTGAGAAGATAGAGAGCAGCTGGCCTGAGCCACACTCCTCACAAAGCCGCGTCTCCTGGCCTATGTACATCCAATCCACTGGGCTGCTTGACACCCCCATTGCCAAGTGCCAACACAGACAACGGATGGGATTTGAACATCCCAGCCTAGAAGGCTCCAGTGCCGCCCCAGCCGGCCTCCTAACCCCCAGTAGTTAATCCACAAACTAGGGAGTGCCCCAGGAAACAGATGAGATAGGGAGGAGGAGCAGGGAGCAGGGCGCTCCCCCTCCTACTTGAAAGTGAGTGGAAACGCCACCTCCCCAGGACGGCAAATCAGCCCCATAAACACCCTCCAGATGCCTCTCACCTCCTTCCTGATTTATTTCCCAGCCGTGGGGCCGCATTTAATGAAACCTGATCAGCAAGGAGAACACTAATCAGACCCAGGGCCTCCCCCTCCCCACCCACCCCCAGGCAGAGGTGTGCAGAGGAGGACGGGATTGACCAGGCCTGAGGCTTCCCAGCCCCTTGGGCGTCCCTCGCCTCAGCTTCCTGCAAAGCCCTCCCTGGCCCTGGGCCCTCACTGGCTCTAGCCACATGGGCAGGGGACCCTCTCAGCTTCCGAAAAGTGAAAACTGTCCTAGAATAATGGGATCTCGGGCAAGGCCTGGGAGGCCCCCGCACTGGAGAGCAAACTCAAGGCTCCTGGCTTGCTGTCCTTGGGAAGGAACTTGCCAGGGAAAAAATCTATAGCTTTTGAGGCTTTGGCCGGAGTGGGAGAGGGCTGGAAAAGGGGGCTCCTTATCCATTCTTCTTCAAGAACAGCTCTGCAACCTAGTCACTCCCAGCAGATTTATTTCTTCTTTAGATAAAAAAAACCACAACAACAAAAAAGATAATGTAAAGAAAGTATTCTTATATTTAAGTATTCTTATATTATTCGTTAGTAAGAAACTAACGAATGATAGCTCTCCCTCAATTGTCCCCAGTCTCCTCAGAGATGGGACTAGGCTCAAGAGAACTAACTCTCTGACAGCTTCGGATTAACAACAATAACAATTTGCATTTATGAGAAGCTTTTACCTTTTCAAAGTCCTCCTCCACCCATCAAGCCACTTGATCCCCCTGACAGGCAGGTAATACGGGTGGGGTAGGGATTAGCAGGGCCTGTCAGGAGTGGGAATGTAGGCCAAGCAGATTATGTACTCAGTGGATGATGGAGGCCCCAGAAGGGAGGAAACTGCCTCAGAGAATCCCTCCCTACAAATTACACCTGAAAACTTGGTTGACAAAGACAACCCTTCCCACTTGTTGTACGCTAACCAAAGCGGCTCCATCTTATTCCATATGCGCCGCTCTTCTATGTCTGAATTAAACTAAAACTTTATAACTTTGTACTTATCGACCGCCTTACAGCCCCAGATGGTCTCTGTAACCCCTATCTGATTCCTTCCAGAAGTGCACTTCCCCCCACATCCCTTGCCCTGAGCGCTACAGCTCCTATCTGCCCCTTCCAGGAGTGTGCTCCCCTTGCTTCTCCCTTGCCCTAAGCTCTGTAGCCCATATCTGGCCGCCCAAGTTGTACTCCCACCACCCCACCCTTTTGTGGTTTTCAAGCTTAAAAACTCACTGTTCTCTTGCCATGGTGCGCACCCTGTTCCATCTTGCTGGTGTACGCTGCTGGGTACCAGCTTAAATAAAGCGCTATTTTCCTTTTTGGACTTGCCTCGTTTCTGAGTTACAACACCACTCACAATGTAGACTCAAGGCTGCTCCAGGAAAGAGCCACCAGCCAGTGTGTTCTGGGAGGCAAAGCCCCGCCAGCCCTTCCTGAGTGTTAGCTCAACAAGGAAAGTCAACGGGCCCCAAGAGAACAGGAAGGCAACCCAGGAAGCTTATTTTAGGTGGCAACGTAGCATGTGTTCACCCTGGAAAGGTGAAAATACAGGAAGAGGACAAGACATCCACTCATTCATTTACTCATTCCTTGATTCAAACAGGCTTTGGGGCCACAGTGGGACAGGGTGTAGACACAGACCTCCCTCAAGGCACAGGAAGTGGAGCGAAGGACCAAGGGCACCAGGATGATATGTGGGCTCCGGCCCTCTCCCCACCCTCCCTGGCCCTGCTGTCCCTCTCCTTGGGCAACAGCAACACCTTCCATACTCACTCTCTAGAAAGAGGGCCGCACAGCCCAGGACAAGTAAAACTGGTTTTAGAATGGGGATTTCACATAAAGCAGAGGTTCCTCTGAAAGAGAGGCTTTAGAAATCTAAAATCTTGGGGCTGGGGAGATAGCGCAGCAATCTAAGCGCCTGCTTGGCAAAGACAAAGACTCGAGTTCAATCCCTGGGACAGGAGGATCACTATGAGTCTAAACTGCATAGGGGCCAGCAAGATGGCTCAGCGGTCTAAAGCGCCTACTTAGCAAAGTTTAGGCAACTGCAGGGACTGTGGTTCCATTCCCGGCACCACATGCTGCGCCAGCCCCACCCCCAGGGAGGCTGAGCCGGCTGTTTAAATAAATTAATTAATTAATTAATTAAAATAAAGTATTAAAAAAATAAAAAATAAACTGCATAGTGAGACCCTGTATCAAATAAATAGATAAATAAATAAATAGAAAAAATTTTAAAAGAAAGAAATCTAAAATCTTGCTTTTCTCACCAAAAGTCAACTTCTAGAAATCTACAAAAGTAGAATTAGTGTCACAAATGACAGAGAAATGAACAATGGACAATGGTGAAAGAGTTACTGATTCTAGAATACTTCACTGGCTTCCGAACTCCCCCGCAGTTCCGTAGAGCAGGCTCCTCCTAGGGCTCTGATCACAGGAGAACTCCGGCCCTCAAGGGTAACCCACTGTTACGGCTTGTGTCTAGCTGTCCCCCCAGTACAGTCACGGAGAGGGCCGCGGGACTCTGCAGTACAATGTAAAGAGGGGAGGGAGGCGAGCCCGCTGCCTGAGCCGCTGCCTGAGTCGCTGCCTGAGCCGCTGCCTGAGCCGCTGCCATTCCCTGCACTCTCCATCAGGAAAGGTAGCCCTCCGCCATGTGCCACCTGCCTCGGAGCCAGCCAAGTAGGGACTGAAACCTCCACTGACTGAGGTAAATAAACCTTTCCCTCCTTCATTTTGGGTGTTGGGCATTCATCCCAGCAATGAGAGAAGAGTACCTGAGACACCCACGTAATCTTGGTCACCGATCACCTGATCTTTGCACAGATGAGTCGGCTATTTCTCCCTGTGCATGGAGAAGAAACTGACTTGAGTCTCTACAAGTGAAGTGTTTAGTTGTTGTTCTTAGGGTTATTTTTCAAAAGTATCTTGACATAACTAACTTCAAATATGATGAGATTAGAATTAGTGATGAACAATTTCTTAGATCACCAACGTTTTTAACATTGTCGCTTTAACTGAGACTGGGCATGGTGGCACACGCCTATGATCCCAGCTCTTGGGAGGCTGTAACAGGCAGATCACTATGAGTCTGATCTAGCAGTGAGACCCTGAACACCCTGTAGACCCTTCCCTAAAATACAAAAAAACGAGAGAGAGAGAAATAAATAAATGCAGCTGAAACCTCTCATATGTGCAATCGTGCGCAGCAAGCTATGGCCAACACAGCCACAGTACAGAGTGGGGCGTACTGCCCAAAGCCTCCCCCAGTAGGACAAGATCCAGCTGGCTGTGGGGAGTCTGCCACAACTACAGTGAGCCACCTTGCACGCCCACATCTGGGGTGGGTATGTGCATGTGAGAGAGAGAGAGAGAGAGAG
>PVKN010009664.1:0-23487 GCA_004027915.1 Capromys pilorides
TTGCTGCACATATTTTCAATAGCACTTTTAATCTCTTGGATTTCTGTTTGATACTTCCTCATGAGCTCTTAATTCTTCACTAAACTGCTCATTCATGTATTGTATAAATTTTTTGGCTCATCTATCTATTTACGTCTTCTTTAAGCTCACCAATCATTATGTTTAGCAAGTTTATTCTTGAGTTATATCTTCTTTGAGCTAGCCAAGCACCTTACTGATTAAAAAAATATTCCTCCATTATTCGTCTAAGTAATGTAGCTATGCAGCATTTGATTTGCTCTCCTTTGATGTTCCATGAATCAGCTCTGGAGTAGTTGGAAATTTTTGGAGGCATTTTGTTGACTTGTTTTCTCATGTTTCTATTTTTTTCTTTGTGTTGAAATTTGTGGGTATTTACATTGGAAATAGTTTGTTGCTAATATGGAGATCTTTATTTGATGTCTGCTTTTCAGTGATTCATTCTGGGCATGGGTACCCATAGACTTTCACTTTTACCTCAAGATGTGACTGTCTCTGTTAATTCAAAAGTGAAGTTGCAGGGGACTTGGCCAAACACTCATTTCTCTGGGGATGGACCACTGTACTCAAAATGATATGAAGGTAATCCAGATATTGAATACAGAAAAAAACCTGTTAGTAGCAACAATTATGCTACCCTATCAATAGCAATGAATTCAGCAACAATGTTAGCATCAAAGAGTAACTGGACATTGATATAACTTAAGACCAGATAATGTACCACCCTTAATCACAGAAAAGAGATCTATAAGTGTGGTATAAATTCTGAGACAAACCAATTGTAGGCATACAGTAAATATTTACTTACTGTGACAGCTATTCCTCCACTAAAACTTGTATTCAATAATAATAGTATAGTTAATTAAGTATCTAAAGATTAATAAAGCTTAATTTTTTTGTATACAAAAGATTCTTTTATTATACAGGTGCTTCAGAGATCCAAACTCGTATCTTTATTCTCTCATCCCACGGGAACCATGGCTTGGGGAAGGGGGTGAGGTTATCAGATTAGTCATCAGCACTGTTATCACCACTGCCAGAAAGGTCTAGGACAGACATAGAGTCAGACAGCTTGCTGGAAATTTTGTCTGTATGCTTCTGCATCTTCTTATTCTCCAGGGCGGATACCAGAACCTATCTCCATAATTCTATGCAGAACTGGGCAATGGTCCACTGAACTGACCTTTACCATGCTATTGTTCTTGGTGTGTGGCAGCCAACCTTGGATTGATGTGATAGCCAACGAGGTCTCCACTTTGATATATTGTAGTTTTATTTTCTAGGGCATCTAATGTTTTCATAACTGGAGAAAGCAGCCTCTTGATCTTCACTTCAAATGGGCCTATGTCACCCAAAAGCTTATCAGGCTCTCCTGTGGCCAAGCATTCCATGGTGTCTTCATTGGCCTGCTCAGTATCCTCATTGTCAAAGATCTCAGTCATCTCCTTAACAATCTCAGAACTGAGATAGGCAGACAGAATATACATAAGTGGCAGTTGAATATAGAAGCTGATCTTCCAATTCACCCAGTCACCTAGGACAGATTTGGCAGCCTGTTCTTGACTAGATAAACCTCCCTTTTTCTTTCCCAAGCAGTGGGCCATGCTGAGAAAATGCTCAGTAGTCTGGAACCCAAGCACAGCATAATAGTTGGAAGTCTCCTCCAGACTGCAGTGCTTCAGAGTCTCCATTGGGGTCACAGGGTCTGCCAACTTCTGCACATCGATGCAGTTGCTTAGGATGGCACCCACCTCTGTGTTGAGTCCTGGGACAATGCCTGGGGCATCCAGCAGCCTGATAAACTTTTCCGGGAAAACCTCCTGCATTAATTTAGTGACCCCAGGAACAGCTCCCACACTGCATACATGGCTGTGCTTCAGGCTATTGGTCAGGCTGCTCTTCCCAACATTGGGAAGTCCCATTGGGAAGTCACAAATGTGGGTATTCACTTCACCCAAGCAGCAATAGTTCCCCAGAACCTTCATGAGGTTTTCAGCTGCAAAGCAGGCTTTGCTTTTCAGCAGTGACTCAGGTACATTGCGTCGATGCAAGTTCTTGGCCTGATGCTGGTTGCTGGCTTTGAAAGCCACTGTTGGCAGCTCCTTGTGAAGGTAATCTAGCCATTTCTCCACAACCTCCTTGGGAACCTGGTCAATTTTGTTCAAGACAAGGACCAGCTTCTTGTTGCCTTCTTCCTGCAAAACAGCCTCTTCCATTTGAAAATAGCGGCAGCCCAATGGGTCTCTGGCATCCAGGACTTTCAGAATCACATCAGAGTGGTGACCTTGCAGAACTCCTTGTAATAAGCCCTCCTTGTGGCCTTGTCATTCAACTGAGAAAACATATTTAACTCCTGCAAAACTTCTTGCGTTCGAACTCCTCTTGAGGTCTCAGGACATCCTGACAATAATTCTCAATGGTTTTTGTTTGTGTTTCTCTTACTCCTGGGCAGCTTGCTGCTTCTGCCTCATTTCCTCAACCCTCTTCTTCTTTAATGCTGCCTCTAGGCTGGTGTGATCATCGCAGTGAACAAAACGGGAAGCGAAGGACTCTCTGGAGGTTGTTTTCTTCCCATTTTGCTTTGCAGTCTTCTTACAACCTTTGGAACCTTTATCTGACTTTTTAGTTTTTTTGTCTAAATTTCATGATAATCAACCAGCTTGGAAACAAGTAGGTTCAAACCTGCCCACTTTCTTCCTACACTTCTGGAGGAGACTAGGAAGGACAAGGTAGTGTATCACATGGCTGGCAGAAGGGTGCATCAAGCTTAATTATTATACTAGGAAAGACAGAAGTGGCAGAGAATGAGAGAACTAAAACAGCAAAATTTAAAAAAATTAGGCAATGGAAGTTGAGGAGGAGAGAAAAGTGAGATAAAAGATCTCACTTTTTTTTTTTTAATTTAGTACAGGGTCTACAGGGTGTAATAGGGTTTCACTACATAGATTGGACTCGTAGTAATTCTCCTGTCTACAGCCTTCCAAGTGGTGGGAAAACAGGCATGTGCCACCAAGCTCAACCACCATCTCTGAGCGCCCCCATCCAAGACGGCCCCTGGATGAATCTTGGCCACTGCACCTGCCTAAGCAGGTGCTTTAATCCGAGGAGCTATTCTGCCAACCCTGAGACCGATTTCTGATGACATCATTTTGCTCCCCTGATCTAGCTATGCCATGAATTTCTGTTATGTGTCCCAGAAAAATCACTCTGACATTTTTTAAAATTTAATTTTTGTTATACCTGAAAGTAAGTTTTGACCAGCAGAAATTGAGTAAGAAATCTGTTATAAGAAAAGAAAAATTATGATCATAGAGCAGGCTAGAAGCAAGGCAAAAAATTATTGAAGCTGGAGACATAAGAAAGACATTTTAGGGACCAGGGAGATAGTTCAGCAGTCTTAAGTGCCTGCCTGGCAAGGGCAAGGACCTGGTTCAATCCCTGCTACTGCATGCTGTGCTGGTCCTGCGCAGAGCTGGTCACTGAAACTGGACATGAAGGTGCACACCTGTAATCCTAGTGCTGGGGAGGTTGAAACAGGAGAGTTACTATGAGTCTGAGCTGTGTAACGACACCCTGTACCAAACACATAAATTTAAAAAAAAAAAAAAGACATTTTAGCATATAACACAAGATACTGAACTTTCAGCAGCATGGTTTTGTTTTGTTTTGCTTTTTTTATTACAGTGGCCAACTCATAAAATAGCGGCTAAAGGCAGTTGTTTAGAATTTCACTTATAATTTAAAGAATGAATGTTAGAGAGCTGGGAATGGTGGCGCACGCCTATCATCCCAGGACTTGGGAGACTGGGGCAGGATGATTGCTGTAAATTCAATACTGCCTTCAGTATATAGTGAGTTCAAGGTCAGCATGGATTGTAAAGCAACACCCTGTCTCTAAAAAAAGTATAAAAAGAGGTCTGTGGACATAGCTTGGCGCTCTAAGTGCCTGCCTGGAAAGCGCAAGGTCCTGGGTTCGATCATGGCATTGCATGCCACGCGAGCCCCAGAACCCTGGGTGAGCCATGCAGCCCACTGAGGTGCACACCTAGTGCAGGAGAAGCTGAGACAAGAGGATCACTCTGAGTCAGAGCTGCCTCGTGAGATCTTGTACCAAAAAAATAAATAAAAGATAAAAAAAAAACTTAAAAAAAGAATACATGTTAGAAAAATTGCCTTAAAATATAAAAGACATTAAAATAAATTTTACATAGAACAATTTAATTGAATAATGTGAGTTATTCTCAGGCTCAAACCATATGGTAGATCCTATACTTAATTTCAAAAAAATCGGCTATTGAGGCTACAAGTTGAACATCTCTATTTAGACAGTCAGAAATCCAAAATGTCCCAAAGTCCACAATGCATCAAAACCTAAAACCTGTTGAGTATTGACAGAATACTACATGTGGAAAATTCCACACCTGTCCTCATATAACAGGTGCTGTCAGAACACAAGCATACAAAAAATATAGCACAAAAAATTCCTTCAGGCTATATGTAGAAGGTATATATGAAACATAAACAAATTTGGCAATTAGTATTGGGTCCTAGCCTTAAAATATCTCATGTATATGCAAATATTCCACAGTTTGAAAAAATTTTTAACTCCAAAGCATGTCTAGCTCAAAATACTTTGGGATAGGACTACTCAGCCTATACTGACAAGTGTGAATTGATCCTTAGTGAGGCTGGCCTGACTAGGTCATTCAATGGCCATTTCTCTAACTATTACATTGAAATAGCAAAGTGTTACCAGGAGTGAAAGAAGATGCTCTTAACTAGTGTGGTAAACAGGAAAGTGAATTAGCATCAACCACACAAGAGCATTGCAAGTACTGCTTTAAAGATGGTCACAGACAGCTGAGAGAAAAGAGCAGGGAGACCTGGATCAGAGATGGAGTTCTAGAGGTGTGCCTGGGAGAGGAGGCCTAAGGTGATGCTGGAGAACAAGGAAGAGCCCCTTGGGTGGAGGAGGGGTGAGAGCAGTGTAGGCACCCAAATGAAGGAGCATGGGAAATGTCAAGCAGCTAGGGATGGTGGAAATAAAGTGTACATGTGGAAGAAGGTGGAAAAGATGGCAGGCAGGAGGCAACCTCTACGGACTTTGTTAACTTCAGAATTTGAACTCTGAGCTGAACTTTACAGGGTGTTATCAAAGGATTTTAAAAACAGAATAGTAATCATTTATTTAAATCTTCCAAGGTATTTTTTTTAATGCCTAACTACACTTGAGGCTAGTTATGATTGCATGGCAAATAAGGAAATGAGCAATTACTCCAATCTGTAGGGTGTTAGAGGGAAAGCCTTGACTGTCTATTAGGCTCTGCCCAACAGGGCTGCTGAAGAGTGACTGGGTCATTGTTCTCCTGGGGCTTAACCAAGGCCTTGAGCAGATAGCACTTTGAGAGAAGGAGGCTTTGTATTAGAGGATGGATACTGATTCAAATTCATGTCTGTTGAGTCCCAGCTGGGGCCTTGACATTGATCTTCTGTACTCCACGATCTGAAATGAATTCAGAAATATGGTCCTTTGGAATGAAAGCAAAAATAAGTGTCAGAAAGAAAGGTGAAATACAGAAGAGAATTAGCCTTACTTTAGTAAGAAATTCCCAGCAGGGTATTCTTTTAAGTAGCATGTATTCTGTTCTATTCCATTAATTTTAACAGGAGGACCACTAGAAATGACTTATCTGAGTAACTGAAAAGATTCAGATCAGCTAATCAACTAATGGGACCCAGGTCACCTTTTACATGAATGATGCATAAAGTAGATGATAGATACAAAGAGCTTTGCTAAGTCTGCTGATGTTTAGTGTCTAAGAAATTGAAGGATTCCAGTCAGACGAATAAAGATTCTTCCAATATAGTGATTTCCTGTGTTTTAGGAGATTAACTAGTATATGCTCTTGCTAGCAGTTTATGTTTGTACTCTGACAAAGAGACAGAATTAAACAAAAAGAAAGGCTTGTGGACACACATATTAGAAACATGGAGGATTTATAGAACTGTACTATTTTACTGCTTCTGAATAATGCCCCCCCCTTTGTTAATGGAAAAGAGATCTGTGACTTCATTTGCATTTCAAATATTCCTGACATGAAATGGTGAAGATCAATGAATTGATTGTCAGAGAAACAGCATGAGTGACAAATTTCTTTGTAAAGCATACAGAAATACAAAGAAGGTAGATGGTAAGGTCTTCCTGATTCATGAGTAATGGAATAAAAAGGTCTCAGTTCTATTCTTGGTGTCATTTTTGTAAAATTCAAATAATCTGTGAGGATAAGAAAAGAAATGCTGACCTGAAAGTGTGGTTCAATATTTTCTCAGTCCATCATGTGATAGTTGAAAGTTGCCCAACACATGTTTTGTTGGTGGGCTCCATTTTCTTTTACCTGGAGATACTTTGAGAGGCAAGTCAAGGAAATAAAAATGGGTTGAATTTGGAAGTGAAAAATCCACCCTTCCATAAACACAGGACTTAGCTGTTCAAGGCCAGAGAGTGAGATTCTATTTAGAATGGTTAATAGTAGCAACATTTATTGTATTCTTACAGTATTCTACTTTATTGAGACTGGTGTATGCTAGTCCTGTATCTTCAACAATATAATTACTTCAGCACATAACCATCCCCAGAATAAGTGTGATAGACATATTCATCTGTTGGGCCAGCAAGATAGCTCAGAAGTCTAAAACACCTGCTCAGGCAAGCTTAGGCAGGAGCAGTGGACCACAGTTTGATTCCTGGCATCATGTGCCATGCCAGTCCTGCCCTCAGGGTGGGCTGAGCTGGCAAAAAACAAAACAAAACAATAAAAAAAACAAACAAGAAAAAGAAGAAATATTAGTCTATGGCAATCATTAGTTGAGTTGTTGTGTCCTGTGTAGCATCATATATGAAACACCAGCTCTGTTTATGTGGCACTGTAACAAGGTCACTGCCGATCATTTTTATGCCTGCTTCCAATTCCAGATGAAGATAAAATCTGTACACCAGGTCTTTGGTTATTATATCTCATTGGCCACTTCGTCTGCATGGGCAGAGCCTGAGATAAGGCCTATGATTCATGGATAGGCCTCATGGTTTGGCAGTTTGGTCAGGGACTTAGCAAGGACACGTACAGGAACTTGTTGACCTAGAGATTTGGGGGCTACATATATGGTTGGAAATTTCAGAATGAACTAAGAGTTAGAGAATTTGTGTGTTCTTCCTTGAAAAAAATATTAGTACATGTTTGCAGTACATGCATTTTACAATAATCTTAGAGAGTGGTGTACGTACGTTTCTTTTTTAAAAAAACTATTCCTTTCCCTTCCTCTCTCTACTCCTTTTGTTTCCCATTCTCCCTATTCATTTTAATTGTTATTATTAATCCTAGTTCATATTTATAGCATATAATGTTCACATTCATTGACATTATTAGGATCCTGTACCCGGCATGTCCTCACTTTGTTTCTCCTTCCCCTCCCCCTTTGCCTTTGGTCCCTTAGGTCCTTTCCCATCTGCAAGAGATTCATCACCTTGTCTCCTTCTTTCCTTCCTTTATTTTCTCTTAGTTTGACTTACTCAAATGACAGATAACATACAGTATTCAAGCTTGTGTGTCCAATTTATTGCAGTCAATGTTATATTTTCTAGGTGATCTTTTTTCCTACAAATGGCTCCAATTTGCCCTTCTCTATAACTCAGTAGTAGTCTATTTTAAATAGATAGCACATTTTCTTTATCCAATTGTCTATTGATGGGTTTATAGGCTGCTTTCAGGATTTAGCTATTATGAATTACATTGATAAGCATGTATCATGTAGTGTGATGTCTTAAACTCTTTGGGGAAGATACCTATAAGGAGGACACTTGGATCACATGGAATTTCTAATTTTAGTTCTTTGAGGAGTCCACATACTGATTTGAACAATGATTGTGCTAGTTTGCATTCCTACCAACGATATAGGAATGTTCCTTTTCACCACTGCCATGCCAGCATTTTTTATTTTTTAAAAAATTATTCATGACTGCTATTCATTCTGGTGTAAGGTGGAATCTTAGTGTTCTTTTAATTTGCATTTATCTAATGGCCAGGGATGTTTAGAATCTTTAACGAAGGGGCTAAAATCATATGCTGAAATGAAGTTAGCCTATTGAACAGGTGGTGCTAGGAAAACCAGATAACTTTTCAGAACATCAAGACTGGGTTCATATCTCTCACTGAGCACTAAACTAAAATTAAAATAGACTATAGATCTAAACATTAAAACAGATACATTAAACTTACCAGAAGACAAAAGAGATAAAACAACTGAAGCTATAGATATGGGAAAGAATTTTCTAGACCGAACTGCAATAGCACAAGAAATAATGGCAAGAATCAACAAATGAGGTTATATCCAAATAACAAGCTTCTGTGCACCAAAAGGATCAATTAATAGAGTGAAAAGATGATATATAGAATGGAAAAATTTGCCAGCTACTCCTCATACAGGACTAGTATCTAGAATATTTAAAGAACTCAAAAAAATTAGACCACCTAAAATTAAAGACACAGCCAATAAATTGACAAGGGGAATGAGCACACACTTCACAAGGAAGACCTACAAGTGGCCAACAAACATTTAAGAATCTGCATATTTTATGTGAGTGTTAATTGCAGTGTATTGAATTATATACCCCCTTCCCAAGATACGTTTAAATTCCAACCCTGAACTGGGGAGATAGCTCAATGATCTAAGTGCTTCCTGCCAAGTGTAAGGACCCAGGTTTGATCCCCAGTACCTCATGTGATGCTGGCCCTGCACTGAGTTGGCCACAGAAATGGGCGTGGTGGTGAACACCTATAATCCCAGTGCTGGCGAGGCTGAGACAGGAGAATCACTGAGTCTGAGTTGCGTAGCAAGACCTTGTACCAAATCAATCAATCAATCAATCAATCAATCAGTCAATCAAAATTCTAACCCTGATCTTATTTGGTCAGCTTTCTCATTGCTGGGACAAAAATGTCCGACACACAAATTAAAAGAGCAATCAGTTTATTTGGCTTATGGTTTAAGAAGTTTCAGTCTGTGATTATGAGCTTCTGTTGCTGTCTACCTGAAGTGAGACAGATCATGATGGTAGGGGGATGTGGTGGAGCAATGCTGCTCACTCCAGTTGGCCAGGAAGGAGAGCTCAGGCAAAGTGTACAGCAAGAGCTATCTTCTCCAAAGGTACACCTCCAGGGCTGGGGAGATAGCTCTGTGGTATAAGTGCCTGCCTGGCAAAGAAGTTTGCATGCTGTGCTGCTCCAGAACCCTGGGTACACTGTGCCAGCCACCAAAACTGGGTGTTGTGGAGCAAGCCTATAATCTCAGTACTAGGGGAGCCTGAAACAGGAGAATTACTGTGAGTCCAAACTGCATAGGGAGACCGTGTATCATTATCATCAGCAACAACAACAACAACAACAAACTACAGAGGTACACCTCCAGTGACCCACCTCCTCCCACCAGACTCTACCTTATAATAGTACACTGTGTTATGCATATGATGTGTACAGAGTCCTTGGATCCAATGACTTATCCAGGAGTCTCTAGATCCAGCCAACATGAAAAACATAACTAGCACATCTGGAAACAGGGTCTTTTCAGGTGAAATTAAATTTTAAAAAATTGAAATAAGTTTATGTTTGTCTTTATTGGAGAATACAGAAGATCAGAGACAAAAGATATCAGGGGAGAAGGCTATGTAAAGACAGGCTGAAATTTGAATTATGTTGCTGTAAGCCAAGGGGATACTTGCAACTATGTGCTAGAAGCTGGAAGAGTGAAGGAGGGATATTCTCCTAGGAGTTTTTGAGAACATGGTCCTGCCAACACTTTGATATCAGACCTTATCTCCAGAGATACTTGGCACAGTCTCTGGAACAGTGAGGAAGTATATTTTTGTTGTTTTTGAGCCACCAAGTTTGTAGTAATTAGTTATAGAAGCCTTACAAAACTCATGGAATCATAAAAACAATCCCACTTTGGAGAGTTCAGTTACTACTTTGTACTACTAGGTGAAAGGCCAAAAAGGGGCCCATGGTGTTGCTGTTGAGTGATCCTGACTTTGAAAATGAAGTAGGATCACTACTGCAGAGTGAGATGGAGGAGCAAAGGTGGCAAAGGTTAAAGAAAGACTTAACTGTCCTTTACAAATAGGAAACCAACAACTCAGGTACTTCAATACCAAAACTGGGTCACTGATGTTCTTGCTAAATGCACAGGAAACTTAGAATGGTTTGGAGGATTCATAACTTTTTTGTGAATGCCTTTTTGACCCTTGACTTCTAGAGCATTTTTGGATGGATTAAATAGATGTCTATATTTTTATTTTATTAATCTTTTCTTCCTCATTCTTTTCTAACTTTCCTGTTATTTTTGTAGAGTAAATTGTGATGGCTTTGCTTAACCTTTTGATTTAATGGTTCTAGAATATAAGGGAGAGATTTTGATGCACAAGAATGGGCAGTTTGAGATGTTGCACGTGGAATTTGATGTGGGACTTCTGGAGACCTGGGGTCCTTGGGTATTCTTCTCCATTTTGAGAATAAAATAGACACTGTATTAATTACATGAGAGATAGTTGTATTGTGTTAATTAGCATTATTTTTAAAAAGCAGGGGCATATGAAGGATATATGCTTATACTGAACAGCTGAAAAAAATCGAATGTAGTGGATGTTTGTCAACTGTTTTGACACTGGAGTCTCTTTCAATATGTAGAGGATTCACTATCTTATGAGCTTCAGGAGAGGCAGAGCCTGATTCCTACACTAGAAGCCTAGCACTTCTCCAGCTTTTTGCAGGAAAGACACAGGCACATGACCCGGGTCCTGCCAATCAGACTCATCCACACTGAGGTGAAAGCCAGAGCTGGAGGTGTGAAGACACAGAGCCATGAGGACACCTGGTGGCAGCAGCAGTCTCCTCTCCAGCTCTGTGAGGCAGTGTGACAAAGTTCTTGCACTGGTGGCTTTGGAGATGTGAGCTGTGATGTCTGTGTTCCATGGTGTCTTCATAGGGCTTGTTCTGCTGCCTGAGTTGTTGGCTGGGACACAGTGGGATGGCTGGTCCTTCTGATTGTTCTGGTTTTCTTTTCCTTTGTATAGTCAAGCTTGGCTTCCTTGCTTGCAAAACTCTGACTGATATACTACACCATGAGACTTTTATTCTATCTATCTATCTATCTATCTATCTATCTATCTATCTATCTATCTATCTATCTATCTAATATATACCCAAAATATGTAGTGTATCTATAAGTGACCAAAGTACAATACTCATTTATGGTAAGGCTAGAACATTAAGCCCCCTCCCCTTCTTCTCTTTCCCCAGAAGTAAAGCCTCCTGAATTTGGTGTTCATTACTTCCTTGCCTTTTCAAAGAAGATAATACAATTTTATTGCTTATTCAGGTATACCAACACAATATAGTTTATAGGTTTGCATATCCGTAGCTTTGCACTTTGGAAAGTGTTTTTGTATATGTAAAGTTTTGATTCACATAATAAATATGTCAGGTATGTAAATATCATATTATTGTCTGGTTTTATGAGATAAAAAGGACAAAGGAATTTAAGGAAGTTGCCTAAGATAATGATATGTAAATGATGAGGCATAAACTTCAAATAAGGTCTGCTGGCTACAAGTTACCACCTTAATGCAGGGCTTTGCTTGGGCTCCCATGACAAAGTACCACAACCACAGTGGCTTATAGACCACAGACAGTTACTGTCTCATAGGTCTGGAGGTTGTCAAGCCCAAGGTCAAGTTATCCACAGGACTATGCACTCTCTCCGAGGGCACTAGGGAAGGATCTACTGCAGGCTTCTTTCCTGACTTTTGGTAGTTCCCTGGCCTATGGGAGTATAACGTCATCTTGAGAGTTGGCTTGAAGGTTTTAGCAGGGGAATACAGCTACTTACACACTCTTGACAGAGACATGGTTCTCTACTGGAGAAGATTCTTTCTTTCTTTCTTTCTTTCTTTCTTTCTTTCTTTCTTTCTTTCTTTCTTTCTTTCAGAAGATTAAATTCTGCACCTTCACAAGAGCTACGTATGTAGCTCAAATGCACAATCTTCCTACCTTAGCCTCCCAGAGTGTTGGAATTCTACGCATGTACCATCATGCATAGCTTGCCTAGTTTTTGGTTCAATCAGATATAAAGCACAGAGCTGGAGGATTTCCTAATTTCAAGATATTAAGCTTGTTTCTTCCCCACACCCAGTGGTCTGCAAAGTGCAGGTTTTCCAAACAGCACTGTTGACTGCCTTCCTTTTAAAATGTCACAGCCATTACTACAGAAAAATTTGTTTTACTGGAGAAAGGTGGGCTGCAATCAGCAGGAGTAAAAGCCATGCTACTTATTGGCATAAAAAGGTATTTAGTGGCTACAAATAATCCCCTGGATTAATGAAGCCAACTTTCTTACGTCTCCAGAAGTAAAGGGGTCATTTATTCGACATCCATTCATTTATTCAACAAGCCATGGTGCTGGTTTGGGTCAAGCTAATTCTGAACTGAGGATGTTGTCCTTCCTCTTAAGACTTCCTCCAATAATTATTCTGTTATTGACACATCACTGACCCAGGCATGACTAATGCTTTAGTGTTACTGAGAGATGCAGCTAAAGGTCACCTGGGAGGGGACATGGAGGAACTGCGCTGACATTTCCACCAGACAATGGTGAGCAAATGGACATTTTAGGGGGAGTCTTTACAGTAGACTTGAGTGCCATTACAGTGCTGCATAATCAAATTTCCTCCCTTCCTTAAACTTTTGTTCTGCTTATTAATTAAGTGAAATGACACAACAGGGTGAGTGGTGGAGGCCCATGGCCCACTTAGGTGTATTGTTAGAACAGTGGTTCAGGCTTGATTACAGTCAGTGCACACAGTAGCAGGTTACTTATTGGGTAATAAGACAGACCCAGGAGTGTCTTTGTGAGAGTCAAAAGAGTAATTTTCAGATGAAAAGAAAAAAATATTTTTAATGAAATTTAGCAAATAGGGTCATTTATGATCTAAAGCTTGCCAGCTTGCATCTGCTGCGGAAGGGAAGGAATTCGAAGCTTGGGGATATTTGTCATTAGCTATAGCTCTCCTTTTCTGTCCGTCTTTAACTCATTTTAATGGGTTGCCTGTATTTCTAGGCATGCTATATTGTGACCTCATAATACCTTTTCTTTTTTAAATACAAAAAGGTAGTCAGAGATGTCGGCTTGTGCCTGCTTTGGAAGGCCGAGACAGGAGAATCACAAATTAGAGCCCAGCTTGAGCAATTTAGTAACTTAGACCCTATCCTACAATTAAAACAAAAAACAAAAACAAAAAAAAAAAAATGAGAGTGGGATGTAACTTAGAGAAAAGACCAGAACCACACAAACCCAATTAGCGAATAAGCAAAGCCAAAACTGGAGGACTTGCCTGTACATGATGCAGGTCCCTTGCTTTCTGTCCCTGTCCCTGTCGATTCTCCTCTATGTAAAATGAGCAGGTGAGTTCAACAGAAGATGAAGAGAGGTCATGGGTACAAGACTTGTGTTCCAAATCTGGCATCATACATCATACAGCCACGCTTACAGATTTTTACTTTCTTAGCAGTCCACACTTGCAGTGCATAATGTCCACACACCTGATGTGGAGTTGGTATATGTACATGTCACACCTTATTCACCCTCCTCCTTATATGACCAGTGTTTTTTAGATTAATATATAAACCCTCATGTCCACTTGATGCAAGGGGAAAAAAACTGATCTGGGATGGATGACCTCTAATAGGGAACCTCCAAATGATATAGGGACAACTGATCTCCCAACTTGAAAAGTACCTGGGACGAGTTCGTGTTCTCTAAAAATGAAGAATGAATTTTAGGAACAAATGGAGGTAATGAGCAGAACATATTTATTGAGGGAAAGAAAGCTATACGTGAGAGAGACAGGAGGGGGGTCCCGAGTGGGTGTCCCCGGGAAGCTGTCTCTTCCAAGGACTTTTATAGAGGAAAACCATGTGATGAGATGGGTCTAAGGTTGTGGAGAAGACATGGGAACTCACTTAGGTTGGTATGAGGTGAGACAAAACTATGGTCCACCAATGAGATTACAAGTACCATTGCTCAGGTAAAATTGATTATAATTGGGATCCAATGTAAAGCAAGTCACATAGCAAGCGGGCAAGAATACCACTTATTGGGCTTGGGCTCGTAACTCTTTCCAGGCTCTTTTAAGATGATTAATACTTATTTAGCTTATCAATCCCTGATGCCCTCCTTAAGGAAGTATGTAGTTGCTTTTGTTTACTCTTGTCTTGAGACCTGGCCCATGGTAGAGGAGTGTCTGTCTCTAGTTGTAAAGTCACTTTGTCTTCCATGTCATCCTTGAGGGCCTGGCCCTTTCTAACTGCCTATAATATTTCTATCTAATTCAGCTACCTACAACACACTGACTGCAGGAGCATATGCTACTTAGCTTTTTCTTTTCTTTCTTTCTTTTAAATCTTATTTATTTATTTATTTCTTTTTTACCTGGAATCAAACTCAGGAGCTTGGCTGCTTAGCTTTTGCCATGGTTTGAGTGTGTTAACCTTTGAGGACCATTGTGGTGGTGACAGGCGGAGCCTGTAAGAGATGATGAGGCTGTGAAGAGGAATTAGTGCCTTCCTGGTGGAGGTGGAGCCCTTCTTGCATGAATGGGTTGCAAAAAAGCTCCCCCATCATTTTTTAAAAAAAATATATTTAGTACAGTTTCTATAGGGTCTTACTACACAGATTGGACTCATAGTGATCCTCCTGTCTTTCAGATTCCCAAGTGATAGGATTATAGAAGTGTGCCACCATGCCCAGTCTGTTCCCTCATGTTTTGTGTCTTCCATGCACATCTGCCAGACTGCCTGCCTTTTTGCTTTTCCACCATATTTTGATATAATGTGAAGCTCTTTCCCAATGTGGCTGCTGATCTTGGACTTCCAGTTTCCAGGATTATGAATCAAATAAGCTTCTTTATAAATTATCCAGTCTTATGTATCCTCTTGCAGCAACAAAAGAGGAACAAACAATCTTTTCAAGACAGACCTGGTTTTTCCTATCCGTGGTGTGCTACAGGGGCAGTCCTCAGTGGTTATCTCCTTCTCAGATTGTCTCAGAGAAGACAAACCTCAGACAGTGTTATAGTTTGGATATAGGTGTCCTCTCAAGGCCTCATGTAGACATGGAGTAGGCTTCTAGACTTTGTGATTTTTTTTTTCTTCTGTATTTAGGACAGGGTCTACAGGGTCTATAGGGTCTCACTATGTAGATTGGGCTTGTAGTGATTCTCCTGTTTTCAACCTCCCAAAGTGCTGGGACTGCAGGTGTGCATCACCGTGTCCAGTCTCAATCACATCTCAGCTTGCCTCGGGGGTGGTGCCAGCATGCACGCTGGGTATCGAACCCTGATAGCTGCACTCTGCCTAAGCAGGTGCTTTTGTCTGCTGAGCTATCAGGCTGGCCCTTAGAGTTTGTGATAAATTCATGATCCAATGCTGGGATTCCGCATGTGAGAGCTTCTGGGAATATGGGAATCAGTACCACACACTTCCCCTGGGGCAGGTAGCCTGAATGCAATATAAAGAAAGGAGAATGGCTTGCTCTTTTTTTTGCAGCTGCTGCCCCACCCCTTTTGCTCTTGTTTTGCTGTTTTCTGCCACCATGAATTACTGCCCTCTGCCATGCTCCACTCCGCCTTGGATAGAGCTGATTATGGACTGAAACCTCCAGTAACTGTGATCTAAAGAAACCTTTCCTTCCTTCATTTTGGGTGCCAGGTATTTTGTCCAAGAGTGAGAGAAAAGTAACTGAGATAGACAGGGTGCTATGGGTTATATCTAGATGTCTCCCTGGAGCCTCATGCACTATAGGTCATGCTGTTGGGAGGTGGCTGGATTATGGGTGTGCAATATTGGATTAATTCCATCCAATATTGGATCAAGGCTGTCATAAATGGATTAGTCCACTGACTGGGTTAACAGGCTGGCTCATGGTACAGTCTGCTAGCAGTTGCATGCCCTCCCCCACACTTTAATCTTACTTTAATGGCAATAGTGCCCCAAAGTGTTTCCGTTCTTTTTTAATGCTTGGACATGCTGGGCCTGATTTACTGGAAGCAGGACTATGTTATGCAGCTGGTGTCAATGAAGATTGGGTGTGTGGTGTTAATAGCACTTTCTGATTGGCTATTGCATTTTGAAGAGAACACTGAAGCTATTAAGATGTGCAATTGAGAAATAGAGCATGTGATGACATCTACATATTTTTTGGTGACCTTTGCTTAAAGAATTTCATTCAGTTCTCTAATAAATGAAGTGAAACAATTCTAACAGTGCTTTCCATTTATTGTCTTTTTTCCTTCTTTTTTTTGTAGGGGAGAGGATATAATGCAGACCTTCTTGCCTCCTAGATCTGTTTATCTGCTCTGCCATATGCTTGGCTCTAATGTTAAAGGAGGAGAATATGGAAGAAAAAAGTCATGCTCCTCAGGGGCTTTCTAATTAACCCCTCGAAAGAGACTTTTAAAAAATGCCTAAGTGTGAGGTTATTTGTGTGCCAAATTTCATTTTTATGTTACACTTACTTTTAAGTGTAATTTATCGAGGCTTAACACTTGTGTTCTTTCAGGGGCATTACAAAGAACACTGCACACTTATTATAGCCCTTTAAATGGCTATGCTTTATTTCCATATGCTTTAAAATGGTTGTTGAGTGTATTTGGTGCTCTTCCTGTAGTTAAAGTGCATTTTTTATTGTACACAAATGGTAAATAATTGATACCTGCCGTATGCTTCTCTCTTCCTTTCTGAGATACTCTTTCCCTTCCTCTCTTCCTTCCCTGCCCTTCTCTCTTGTGATTGGTTGTTCTCTTATCTTGTTCTTCATCCTTCCCTCTCCCCTCTCTGCAGCCTTCCCTTGCTTTTAGAGTCGAATGTTTGTTTGCATGGCTTCTCCATGTGCTCCTGTGAGCCGAGTTTTTCTGCAGGTTCCTGAGAACTTCCAGCTACCCAGTTGGGGTGAAGAGAGGGAGTGAGGGTGCACAGCTTTAGTTAGGTGTTGTCTAGATCAAGAATTTTCAGTAAGAGACTGGTTTAGAAGACATTTGTCTTATAAACATTTTTTTCTTCAGATTGCTGAGCTGATTTCAGATTAATTCTTGTTCAAGTGTCTCCACTTTTCTGGCCTGCCAGTGGTCACCTCCAGAAACCTGAAATGAAGGAAGGTGTGTTCAATTGTCTGAGCCTATTCTGTGTAGGCAAAACTCTGTGAGCTGAGTGCTTTTCATGATCTCTTACTGGTAAACAAGAGGATGAGCAATGCAAGAGGAAATTTAAATAAATTAAGAGTTTATCTGACTTTGATAAACTTATTTTTAGGAACTCCTTACTATATATATTTTTCTTTGAAGAAAGGAAAGGTTTATTTAGCTCACAGTTACTGGAGATTTCAGTCCATATTTACCTGGATTCCCTTGGCTAGTGGCATCTCTCTAGAACTGAGCTACCCTTTTTAATGAGGGCAGGTAGGGTTTCTTAAACATTTCAGCCAATCTATATATCTTGATCATTTTTATTTTTATCAATAAAGTCCACTCCTAAACTTTAAAATCTCAGATGTTACTACTACAAAGTGAGACATTTGAGGAGCAATAGAAATATGTGAAAACTCTGTGATATGCCAGTTAAAAGCCATGAGTTCATTTAATGAATAGTCACTTGTAACACTTCCAAAATTCACTATGCTGATTAGCAAAACCTCAGGTGCTGATTAAGATACAGAAAATAGAAGCATTTGGTCGTAGCTGCTTCTATAGTGGTTCCTTCTAATATAATGATGATCACTCCAGGAGTGTGGGCTTTCGGTGAAGGTGGCTGATTGCTCCTTGCATAGAAGCTTCTAGCAAATGTACACTGTCTCTAAGGTGAGGCTGAAATATTTCAAATTAAATCATGAGCATGGTAATAAATATGCAATCAAACAATACTAAGACTGATGCTTGCTTTATGTATTTTAATTAGATACTGTGATGCTTAGGTGTCTAGGCTAGAATTAGCAAGTGATACAACTTTTTAAATCAAACAAAGAAAAAAAATGGGAAGAAGGGGAAGACACAAAAATGGATAGTAGACTGAAAGAAAATAATCAGAGACAGGGAAAATAAAAGAATATGTGGAAGAAACAAAGATAGTGCAACAGATTTCAGAAATAAATTCTGAGAAATTCATAGGTAGAACCAGAAACTGAAAGCCAACATAGCTGTGCATCATCTAGTTGTTCATTTTTCTAATTTTGGTACAGTTTCTTTCCTCCAGCTGAGAGAAACGAGTTGGTCTCATCTGAACTATACCCATGCAGAGGTCAATAGAAATACCTCTGGAGAAAAATCACTAAGCTCACTGGTCCTTGAGTCTTGCAGGCCCCTGCTGTGCTATCAGGGATTGGAAAGGCAAAAAGGGCTTCCAGTGCTCACTGTCTGGTATCAATCTGCATGTCTCCTTCCTGTCAGTAGGGTGATTGGCTGTCAGCCATGACGTAGGCACATAGACAGCTCTCTTGTCTTTCCTAGTCCACTCTTTGCCCTCTTGGCTCTGCCCCCTGGAGTTCTAGCATGTTGGGTAAATTTCTGACATTTATGGGCCTCAGATTCTACCCATAAACACGAGATATATGGAGGATTAATGCCCTAAGTGTATGAAAACTCCATCATACGCTTCTTTGCTTTTTAAATTCCCTTTTGGTTAGCAGATTTCTTCTTTAAATAAGAGCACCTTGTTAAAATGCTAACAGCTTTGGGGGAGGTGTGTTAGCACAGCTTTTTCTCAAATACCCACCGAAGTGCCCTAATGGAGGAGGGAAACAGACATTTGGACCCCTGAGATGTTGGCAGGGAAGTAGAAACACTTGCCTAGAGCTCAGAATATTTCTGCAGTTTTAAATTTTATAAAGTTCATGAATTTTGTGTTTTGTCCCAAGTTTTTATTTTACTCTAATTTGCAATACTCTAAAAGTAATGACATTTACCCTTCAGGATAATGGGTCATGTTTATCTTGAGGTTTCTTGTTCTTCTGGCTTGGCTTGGCTTTGTGCCCCCATGGTCTGTATTCCTGTTTGGTCTTGATGGTATTATCAACTAATACACAGACAAATTAAGCTATGAAGGAAATGGTATAGACCCCCATGGCTATAGGTTTAGGCCTGGTATTCATACCTACACTAGTACCCTACCTAAATCTGTCAGAAAACTCTGCTGATTTCTTTTCCAGACTGAGGCAAAAAGATAAGAGAAGTGTGTGAGAGAACTAATTTAGGAAGTTTCTGAGGTTCTCAGCCTCCTGAGAATCTGATGTTAGATGTAAGGTCTTCTTGGTTATGTAAAGAATCACTGCAGAAGTCCAGTGCTTTTAAAGAGCATCTTTATTAAACTCAATCATGTGGGCCTATCTAAGAGGGTCAGACTTGGTACTTGAACCTGAAGTATCCTTGCAGGTAATATTTATAGTCTCAGAGCACCTGAAGTTCTCAAGGACCTCTTATTCCAATGTGCAAGTGTCATTTTGAAGAGAGCATGCCAAATGCAAAGGCATCACTGAGTCTTCTGGGGACACTGAATTCAAGATCTAGCTGTTGTGAAAAAGTGCTAAGAGGTTAAACATTTCTTGGAAGAGGGTCTTTTCAGAACCATCTCTTAACAGTCTCCCTTATGCCACGCAGATTGTCTCAATCATTGCTAACAGATGCATCTGAAGCAAAAGACAATTTTGCAAGCCCAGGAAGAAAGAACTCATGCTTTCCTAAAATATTTCCCCTGCATCATATTAAAACTAGCCAGGAGAAGAGACATAGGAAAGTTTATTAGGAACAGTTCCTTGGAGGGGAAAATGAGAGAGATACTCCTAAGGCATCCAGGGACTTCTGAAAGAAGCAGAGTGTGGGCCCCTGAAACAACTGAAACAATGGCTGTATTATGCATAGTTCTACCAAATACATTCTCTTAAACGACATCCAAGTTAAAGGGACTGTGGTCAGTTTCAAAATAATTGTCACCAGAAGTGGGGACCTGAACAATAATCAACCTTACTGATGTAAGTGGAAATGATACAGTAATGATAATGTCTGTGTGTGTGTGTGTGTGTGTGTGTGTGTGTATGTGCGAAAATTAGTCTTCACAGAACTGAGCACTGTGCAAGATGTTTGAGCCAGTGCAGCCTGAAAAGATGCAAAGATAGGAGTACAGGGGCCTGAAAGGGGGGCTTCCATATCTTGTTCAAGCTTGGTTCTCTTTAAGAAGTAATATAGGCTTGGGGACAGAATGACAGGACAGCAACTCTGTTTGGAAAGATTAGGAAATGTGCCTAACATCATCTAATTTGAATCAAGAAAGGAACAGATCAGATAGGGTGTGTGTGTGTGTGTGTGTGTGTGTGTGTGTGTGTGTGTAAGAGAAATGGGGGAGGAGAGAGAGCACATGAGTGAGTGTATTCTGTGATGATGAGCTTGTGGCTGATGGAGAAGAAACTTTGAGGGTGCTGATCCACTTTGGGCAAACTCAACCACTGATTCACCAACAGAAACAGTATCTGGGGCTCATATTCAATGGAGAAATTCAGATGAACACTGGGAGTGGAACAGAGTGGCTACATCTTAGGGAGGCCCATCAGTCTGTGCAGCTTTGCACATTTGTCCGAGGTGGATGTTTATTTTCTTCCTGATTTTGAAGAAATGTATTTGGACATTTTACACGTCCCTGACGTTGAACAGTAGACCAAGTTTAGGGAACAGTGGTAACTGACAACAAGTTGGCTTTCACTGTGCTACCCTTTTTTCTCTGCATATTTTCCCCCTCTGCTGAGAGTGCTTTTTCTTAATGGGCTCAACTCCCATTTCTATCGCTGCCCTCCTCTCCACCAATTTCTGCTTCAGCAAAAGATTTGATATTAGTCATTTATATTTCATAGTGAATTTAAGCCAACACATCGCTTCTCTCAGAAGTAATTTCCCTTAACCTCAAATATGTGTGGCAGTCGAGCTCATGCTGTGTCTGGCTTTGACATGGCGCCTGTGTTTACCATAGCATGAAAACAGCACTGGGGGCACTGCGGTAAGCTTCAGTGTGGTGTAACACACAGCTTTGGTAGCAGGAGGCAAGTTTTGACTTTGGGCAGATAAAACTATCAATTGTACCAGAAGAAGAAACAATGTGTGTAAACAAGTTAGACATGCGCCCTCTATAACAAATCAAACTTAAGAGCAAAGGAAGGAGACTAAGAAGAAAGGAGAAGGAAGAGAAGAAGGAAAACATAAAAGACAAAGAAGATCTAGCCCCACCAGGGAACTACGAGCAAAGAACTGAAAAGACAGCCTGGAGACAGGGCATGTGCAAAGGTGGGAGTTTGCTGTTTCATGTAGTTGCCAGGGAACCAACCCTATTGGTTTTTCCATAGTCTTTTTCTTCCTCCACCTCTTTCTCCTTTTCTTTCATCTTTATAAATATTTGCCCCATGAAAACACTTCAGAAGCAAGTGCATATTTTCTAATTTTCTTCTATCCTTGAACTGAAACTTTGCTTGTTTAAATCACAAATACACAAAAGAACAATGAACGCACATGCATCCCATTTTAGGATGTTTCTGTGACTTACCGACCTTATTTTCTTTTTTCTCATTCTGCTTTTTGCTTGGATTTTTCTCTTGCTAATTGATTTATTTAAAGATTCTAAAGGTCAAAGTTTAGTTTATTATTACCTTTGAAAATGGAAAAATAGAACAAAAATATCCCAAGGAACTGGCTAGCTACTGTGTAAAGCTCAGAAGTTGTTCCAGTTGCTATTTATAGAATTTAAAAGTTTGCTTTTGAACAGGTAGAAAGCTAGGAGGAGAAGAGAAGAAAAGAACGTCATCAAAGCAAAGAAAAAGAAGTCTGAAGATTCAAAAGTAACATGGTAACTTTTTTAAAAAAATTAAAATAACCCCTCAAACCTTTGCAACACAGCGACTTTATGCAGAGCACATGGAAAATAATCTATCAGTTTAAAAATATTTTTCTTCAAAAGCAGTTCTTTTTGTAATTATAATGTCAAATCAATAATATGTCAATGAGTGGGGAACATGTAGCTTGCCTGAATTTGGTACCTGACTTGCAGGTTAAAATTCAAAATTTTATGAAATAATGGCTTGTAGATGTGCCATTTCCTCTACACTATGATGACAACAGAATCTGACAAATAAGTCACGGGTTTTAATACAGCTGTGTCACTTTTTTAAAACAGAAAGAATTGGGGTATCTCCCAGAACAATGTGAGTCCGCAGGCACTAGCTGGCTTCTATGTTCTCAGAGTACATTGGCGGTAGCCTTTCCCCTCCCCGCACTAGAGCGCACCCTTGAGGTTTAAAAAGATCTATGGCTAGCTGTTGCGGCAGAGTGTGGAGCTAAAGATCCTATAACAACAATCAGGACTTGTTGAATGTTACATTTGTATCAAGCTTAACGCCCGATGCTTTACATTCATTCTTCATTATCCCTCGACCTCACAAGCCAGCCACCAGCTTCAGCTGCTCTTCCATCCTGTTGAAGAGAAAGGCTTCTTGTTCAGGCTTTCAATTCAGCATCCTCCCCATCAGCAGAGCGTTTCTGTGCTGGTGAAGGTATTTACTTAAGTTCAAGGCAGTAGCAGTAGGGCAAATGGAGTGGGAACAGGGGACTGTAAGATCCTGCAAAGCTGGCAGGGACATAGCTGGGTCACGTGACTCAGACCCTAACCGATACAACCCTTTTGGGGCTGGTAGCGCTGGACCCCTGCCTCACATTTGAGCTTTCTGTCTGGAAAACAAATGGAAAGCATGAAAAATATATTGCCTTTTCAGATTACGAATGACTTGTGTATTGCACTATAGAACTTTATCAGATATATCGATTAGTTTTGATTTATTCAACTATGCTTCTTTACAGAATTTGTAAGTGGATTAGTAGATTTCTTGAGTACAAAAGTAGTGAGCAATGTGGTATTGGGCCAGAAAAGCATTACCCTAAAGAACTTCCAAAGAGAGCCTGGGAGGGGTCTGCAATCACAAGGTCATGCTGACTGTGGTGCCTTTCTGTGGAAGAATGCCATAACAGAACTCTCTGACCTGCCTTGCCTGAAAGGAGGTCCTGTGACTCATTCCAGAGGGTCTTGCTTCATGCCCAGAGGGAAAGAACACTGCACAGAAAGGCCCAGAAGAATCTGAATGAATACTGCGTTAGGGCTCCTCTTCCATAACCTTCTTGTCCATTCATGTCTCTCCACACCTACCAGCATCTTTCATGGGACTTAGCATAAAGAGGTACAGTGTTCTCAGGGCTTGGGGGACTTCATTTTTGTTTGAGAGAGGTTGTGATTTTTAAAATTTTTTAACAGAAAAAAGTGAAAATAGCAATAAAACAGTTTCAAAACAGTC
>PVKN010009665.1:0-23486 GCA_004027915.1 Capromys pilorides
CTCCCTGAAACAGATGGTAATATATTTTATCCATAAACATGTCCATGTATGTTAATATATAGTAGAGGTCTTTCTTTCGTTGGGTAATAAATAGCCATAAAGAACAAGCTCTTCACAACTGAGTTTTATACGTGTGATGTGTAGTAAATTAACCTCACTAAACCATACCTTTTCCATTTGTGAAAAGAATACTGTTTCATAGATGTATTTATGATGCAAAAGAGTATATAATGTGCTTAAATTGAATTGTTTCATAACCTTTGATACTATATGACCTTGCAAAATAGTAATTGTTGAGATAGTATTTATGTATATAGTTTTTTATGAGCTTTTTTTGTTTTTCTTTTTTTGTATTTTAGGGAAAAGTCTACAAGGGTGTTCAGGGTCTCACTATTAGATCAGACTCGTAGTGATCCCCCTCTTTACAGCCTCCCAAGAGCTGGGATTACAGGTGCGTGCCACCACGCCAGTCTCAATTGCCATCTCAGTGCACCTCAGGGCAGGACCAGCACGGCAGGCCAAGGGATTGAACCCCTGGCCCTATGCCTGCTCACAGGTGCTTTAATCCACTGAGCTATTTGGCCAGCCCTATGAGCATTTTTTTATCTGCATGTAAAACTGTTTAGCTTTCATAAACCCAAATTCCCAATCTACTTTATATATAAGAATACTTTGAAAATGAAATATACATATAATCTCATTATTGCTATATTATTTTTATATTTAAAATTTTTAAGAGTAAAAATAGAAACAAAGAATTATTGCTGTATTAAAAAAAGAATTAAAACCACTTTTCTTCTCTCCATTCCCCTCTTACTGTAAGCATCCTTCTTGGCATTCTTTATTATAGTCCTAGTCCACAGAGTGTAAAACTTAAAAGGAAATCACATTAGCAGCTCCTCAAGAGGGCACCAAATATTCTGCATCTGGCCATTCATTTCTCAGAATGGAGCTTTTAACCTTTGTAATTATCAGAATCCGGTGTTAAGACCTAAACGATGTATTTCTAACCATTTCTTAAAAGCAGCCCTTCTCAAACTTTGAGATGTTTCATATGAAAATTACTCAATTATTTTTGCTGTGTCACTACTACTTTAAGCTTTTTTTTTTTTTTGTGATACTGAGCTTGAACTTGAGACCTTGTGTTGGCCAGGCAGTTGTGCCACTGTGCTATATCCCCAGTCACTACCACTTTAGAGGAATGCCTAAGGGGACTTGAGTGTAGTGAACTAAGACAGTGACCACCAGCCTCATGAGCCGATGGAGCACTTTTAATGTGGGTGAAGTGACTGGGGAACGGTTTGTATTTTTAATTTAAATAAATGTATAAGTTGAACCAGCATTAAATGTCTCTGTATTGGTTATATGTTGAAATAATACTGTTTTAGAAATACTGGGTGTTTTAAGTCTTGTTTCTTTTTTTATATGAATATTAGAAAAATGTTAATTGTACATAAACTCCATTTTATGGTTCCCTTGGGCACAATTTGTCATATCTCCTCCATGAATACAGAGACTCCTGCCTCTGTCATGCAATCTTCTACTGGGACCCTAAACCTTTTTTGCCTAACTAGTCCACTTGTAGCTTTTAAAAGCATCTTCAGGGGCTAGGGATATAGCTCAGCAATGCAGTGCCTGGCTGGCAAGCAACAGGTCCTGGGTTCAATTCTTAGTACACACTCCCTGACCTGCACCCCACCACCCCCGAGCATCACTGGCATCTCATTTGGAAAAGATTGAGAATATCTACTACATAGCAGCAGCCTAAAACTTTAAGGGTGGTAAATGTTAAGCTGTAGTACCTGGAGTAAAACATTATTTTTCCGTAGTTGTGTATGGTTTTGGAGTTTTAGAATCAAGCAATTAGGTCCTTCTGTGATTTATTTCTGCGTAAGAAGTAGACACATAAAGACTTAGTATCTTGCTCTTGCAGCATTGCTTGGTATAGTGGACTGAGGGTTTGTTAATGTGGTGTGACACTACTAAACATTTAAGTTTGATCCTAGCCAGTATTCCTCTTTAAAGCTTCCTATAATAATTTTAATCTTGCAATTAAAATATTTATTGACCAACTCTTAAATGTTACGATTCATTATACCATGTGCTATATATATACCTACCAGTAATAGTAAATAATCCTCATTCAGTTCTTTAGGTCTCATTCTCATTTTCAGGAGAAAAATAGAACCAGAATCAGCATGAAAAAATGAGGGAACTGGCTCTCACATGTGGTCTTTCTAACAGTAGAGTGCATACCATTGCCCAGCGTGAGAATAATTGCTTAACTCAGTTGCCTGACTTAGTTTTGACAAAAATCACTGTGGCAAAGCTTACGTATTTCATTTGGTAGTTAACAGGCTATGATGACAATTCCCAAATCATTAAATCCAGTGTTCTGAACAGTAACATTTAAAGCTTCATTTTGAGTAGTTAAATCTTCACTGAGATATGCTGTAAGTTTGTGTTTGTGTTAATTGAATTTCTGTGGAATGTTCTGTCAGTGGAAGAATATGTCCTTCCTCATAATGATGCTCAGCCAAGTATTTTCATCACTGTTCAGTATTTTTCAAGCTTAGTACTTCTTGTGATTTGCCTACTACTTTCCAGTCTGTGATTTTTTCCAGGGACATAAATTGAAAATATACTAGAAAGTGATAAACTTTAAATTATGTGCTAAGGGAAGACAATAGGTCTTTACCTTCATGCCAGCTCTAATTGATTTGTAGTGGTCGCCTGGAGCTTTGTGGTGAGAAAAATTTGAAGTGTCCCAGTCAGTTAATTAAATCTGAATACACAAAGAACCATTTATTTTCTATCGGTTAGAAAAGGAGGATTTTTTGGGAAGCTTCATTTGTTCCTTGAAATGATTGGCTTTGTTATTTTGCAAAAGAAAGGCCATGAAACATATTTTAAATTATTTAACATTTGATAGGCTGCAGACTGGTAAAGACCATAAATTTATTACCATTGTCTATCAAGGGTAGCAAAAACCGCAAAACACATTTTGTGACCTCACCTAATCGCGTGCAATCACCATTTTCATCATGACTGAATTAAACAATGTCATACACTAAGGTTAAAATTCTCAGTATATTTTTACCACCCTTGATAATTACTTTAGAGTTTACTCTTACTAGCAGTGCCATGTTCTTAAGTCTTAATTATAAGTGCTTTAACCAGCCCTCATCTACCCCAACAGAATAGCCACCCTGCTTAGAAATGTTTTGGTTTGAGTAATAACCAGTTTTTATTATTATTATTATCTTCAATAAAGTACAATTGGTCAAAAACAGGTTATAATTTGTGAACACAGAATCTATTATAGATACTTAGTATCTAATCTCATTTGCATCCTGAGAGCTGCTGTACATTGGCATTTAGAAGAGGAATGAAAAGGTTGAAAGCTAAAATAGTAGGCCTCTGGTAATTTCTTTCTATATTCTTACCTCAGGTTATACTCTTTGCAAGCATTTCTCTCAACTCTACGATGCATGGACTAGTCAGGAGTCGGCACTTTGCAGACTACATACTTTGTGTTCATATTCCTGTTTGAGCTTTTTGTTTTCTAATTACTTAAAAAGACATTTCTAGTTTGAGGGCAGTTAGAAAAGAGATGAACCAGGCATGGCTAAAGTTTCCCAAGTCCTGAACAAGCCTGCTGAAATTTTTTGAAGCTTATATAAAATCATGATTGTAACTGTCTCCATTGTGAGATCTTTTCTGGTAAGCCATTTTTATGTTAGAGTCCTTAGAAAAATTATGAAATTACCATTCAGAATCATAATTCAGCACATTACTAATGCAGTATCAGACTAGTACAAGGAAAAACTCTTGGTGTTTTTTATCTGGAAAGAAGGTTGTAATCTTTCTAATTAGATTATCTCTTTATGTTGATTTATTTCAGCTGACCTCAAGAAAATCTGCAAAACCATTGTTGAGGCTACAGATGATGAGGAGAGACTCAAAGCCTTTGCTCCCATCCAGGAAATGATGACCTTTGTGCAGTTTGCTAATGATGAATGTGACTATGGCATGGGGCTGGAGCTGGGAATGGACCTCTTTTGCTATGGATCACACGTGAGTTTAAAAAAAAAAAAAACCTTCTACAGATACATACTGATGCATGCATGTTTATGTTCCCCAAATTCTGGCGGAAGCAAGCTCTGGGTACAGCTTCTATCAAAGTGAACTTTCAAAGTGATTTTTAAGCATATAGACTGAAAATATTTAAATTCCATCTTGTGTTCAGACAAAGGTGAATAGCAAAGATCATTTCCTTCAAGTTTAAAATGAATTTATTTATTAGACCTGTGGTAAGGGTATGCCATTTAGTTTGATATGTGTGTATGTGCTTGTATATATGGTGTGTATACACACCTTTGGGTCCATTTCTTTTTCTTTTTTCTTTGTTTTGAGACAGGTTCTCATCATATAGTTACCAAGGTCTTCAACTCACTATGCGAGTGGCCTCAACATCTCAGCACTCCTGCCTCAGCCTCCCAACTGCTGGGACTATAGGCATGTGTCACTGTACCCAGCTGATAAATACTATTTTAAAATGTTTTAAATTAAAGTACAGGAGATAATAGTTCTTGTGAATTATTTGCTCATTAAATTAGAAGAATTTACTTAACTAAGCCAGTGCTGAAGGCTAAAAAGGCGATCAGATGTGGCAGATGTAACATTCTTCTGGTTTTAAGTCATATTTTCCCTAGCTGTGTATATTAGGCACTTTTTCCAACACTGTCTTTGTCCTTACCAATAAAATGCCTGCCCTGCATCAGGCTGTTTAATTCTCACTTCATCTATTCTGTACCCAAGTTGTAGGAAAGCAAAGCATCTTGCCCAGGATTGCACAAGCCACCTGCTTCCCAAGTTAATGTCTAGGTCACTATCTAAATAATTCCCAGACTATGAAGTGCTTAGGAATCACCTGGGGATATTATTAAAATTGGAACTCTACTTCACTGGTTCTGAGAGTACACATTTCTGGCCTGCTCCTGGAGGCAGTAATGCTGCTACTTTACAGACTCTCAGTGGCAAGACCAAACTAGGTTTAACATTAGCATGCATCAGTGTCACCTAGAGAGTGTGCTGAAACACAGACTGGTGCTCCATATATGTTCCTCCACATCAGATTGAGTTCTTGGGTGGATACTGAGAAATTCCATTTCTTCCAAGTGAGCAGGTGAAGTTTGAAGCCTCTGGGTAGGAGAGGTCACTGTGAGAATCCTGCTATGAACCCTATTATCTTTCTTTGCCTACCTTATATATAGTCAGTAAAAATAACCAAAATGTTTAACAACCAAAATGATAGTCATTGACCAATCCAGACAGTGCTTAATCTACCAGAAAGGGCCAACCCATAAAAAAGTAGACCCATAGGATGTGAATCAGCTAAATAACAAACTTAACGATTATTGCAAGAGTAACAGGAGTAAAAAGGTTTCAGATAGTATTTACCTTGTGTTAAAGTAAAATGCAGGAAATGGTAAATAATTCAGATTTATCAAACAAAGAATGTAGCATCATTAGTTTTCTACTGGTACACAGTAACAGCTGTGCTGTAAAAATTAAGCCTGTAACTTTCCTCCCACCCCCACCCCGCAACTGGGGATTGAACTCAGGACCCTGCGCTTACCAGGCAAGCACTTATTCTAGTGAAATATCTCCCAGGCCCCAAGCTTGTAACTCTTTAACAGGGGTGAAGTGGTAACATGTCAGCAGCAGCAGGTGTTTGACAGGTGATTTGAAACCTATTTTTGTAGGGTATCACAAAGAAAAAAGCAAATCATTTTACTGGTGGGACTGTATTGCAGAGGAGGAAAAAGTAATTGAGGACATAGTTTGGGACAGAAAAGTTGATAAAGCATAAGGGACTAGAGAGCCTTCATTTATTCTAACTTGGTTTTCTTCAAGGTGTGCCATTAATCTTAAGACACACAACTATGGCTGACACCAATGTTATTTTTCCTCCCTACTAGGGTATATTATTCAGATTAATACTATATTCTTTTGTTTTTCAGTATTTTCACAAAGTGGCTGTGCAGCTTTTAGCTCTTGCATATAATCTATTGAAGAGAACTCTGTTTGCAGAAATTATTGAGGACCACCTGGCTAACAGAAGTAAAGAGAACGTAGACCAGCTGGCAGGATGAGTGAGAGTTTGCTTGGGTACACTGTGTTTTAAACCATTAGTGTTAAATGTGAGGGGTTTTGTTTTTAAAGAATACAGAAAATAAACTGAGGAAAGCATTTACTAAAAATTTTGTCTGGTCTGAATTTGTTTTTCTGTGCAAATAAGTGGCAGTTAAATCTCCTAATTGGTGATACTTTGATCACATTTTAGAAGACAACTATGGCTGTTCTCCGAATATCACTCGCAGATGCCTTTGGATAACTAGATTGTCCTCTCAAGGAGCATTTTGAACACAGGGTCAGCATCCCTAACACAGAACTGTAAAATCTCCAACTTTTTAATGCCAGCATTATTGGAAAGTTCTGGATTTTAAAGCATGTTTGTTTTTCTGTTAAGTGTGCTGACTTGACAAAGACAGTGCAAGCGTTGCAGTATCTGAAAAACTAAAATCTGAAACACTTCTGGTCCCAAGACTTTCACAGAAAGAACAATAAGCCTGCACTTGTTATGTGAAAAATCTATTTCTTCTGTCTAGAGTTAGAACAGCTCTAGCTTTAATGATTGAGTTTGTGGGGAGGAGCTGGACAGAGGAAAACAAGGAAAATCTGTACATTGTTACATTGCTGTTCCAGAGTGCCCTGCTGCCGGCCCACCAGAACTGGGTTTTGATAATGTGCCAGCTGACACACTTGTGTTCTCTGAATAAGTATGCAAATATCCCATTAGGTAGAGTCTTAAAATCCATTCTTTTTAGGTAGTCTTAAAATCCATTCTTTTGACTGTGTACATAGCATAGTGCTTGGATAGAGTAGAAGTTATTCTATAAAGGATATACTGTTTAAGTTTCCCACTACAAATCATCCACTGGATTTCTAGTATAAATCTGTAGTTAGCTCTTCTTCCCCCAGTTCAGATTCTCCTTAAACCTGACAAGATGTCCATCTGAAGAGCTTTTTCACCTTTTTGTGAATTTCAAATAAAGTCGTCAGTTCATCTAACTCCAGTGACTTACTCAGCCAGCGAGTTTCTGCTAAGTATTCTCCAAAGTTCTTATGTCAACTGTTGCAAACATTTTAAGTACTTGTTTTTATAGGTGGAAGTTCACTGTTAGCCTGAGTAGTGGGTTCACCTCAGTTACACTAAGGACACATTTTATAAATACGTATTTCCCTTGGTTACAGACCTTTGAATATATATTTAATAGAAACCACCCAATCACTAAATGGGAGATAAAGTGCAATGCTGCTGTAGCAAGAGTTGGGAAACATGCCATGAACTAAGGGTCGACTTTCCAGACAACAGTGTCTGCTGGAGTCCACTCCCCTGTGCTGCTGCCAGGATCTGCTCCCTGGCTTGGGGCCATGCTTTCTGGGCCAGGTGAGAATTTCCTTAGTGAGACTGACCTTTACCTTTGCTTTCATTACTACCCAGAACTCCTTCAGTTCCACCTGGAAGGCTCAGAGATGTTAATCATCTGCCACTTGGTTATATAAGTCATGCCATGTCCTGGGCCCATGTCAACTTTTTAAAATTAAAAGTGTCACACTAATTAAAAGTGTCCACTCATCAGAAAAAGTGACCAGATCCCCTTGGTCTTACATTTAGAAGCTCTTGAGATTTTCCCTCTAAGGTGCTTAACTGTTCTAAATTCTGCCGTCTATATTAACACTTTTATATCCAAATTCTGGTATCTTCCAGTAAAGTAGAAAGAAAAGATTAGAAATACTTGTTTCTTGACATTTGTAATCCACCAGTCTCAAGTGGATACTTTCTAACATTTTTATATTCCTCAGTATGAATTTAAAAAGGATTTATCAAGGAACAAAAGAGTAGCTTTTCACCCATGTCTTACATAAGCGTGTTCAGAAAGCAAGGTATACGTGCCAAGATAGAAATTGGACACTACTGCCAAGGATAGGGTAGTTATAATCAGGATAATATAGTTGTGAATAGTTTTTAAGAGGCAATAAACAAATATGGGAACACAGTCGAACTCCACTCAGGAAGTACTGATCTTCCAACTACTAAAGCCTTTTCATTAAAGTGCAACCCTTCTGTGGTTACACCAAGCCTTTTTCTTTCACTAAAGGCATAATCCTCTTCTACCCAGGAACTGGCCATCCAGCAGTCATCTGGCCACTCGGCATTCAAAGGGCACTTAATCTATCTCCATCCTTTGAGATCATATGTTAAGTGCCTAAATTCTTATTAGTGAAGCATCTTAATCAGAATTTAACACAAAATTACCCAACTCAAAATTATTTTAATTTCCTGGAGCTCAATGAAGTTTCCTAAATATAACTTGTCAAACATGCATGGATAATATATACAAAGAAAAACAAGTTATTACATGACCTGGGAAATTATGCTAAATAAACAACTTGGCATAAGACCCTAGCACTAGTTCAAACATTAACTTGAGCTGGCTTAATGTTATTCTGCCCAAACTATGATCATAATTGATGTAGTTCCTCCAATACCCTTGACTTGCTCTCCTTAGCTGATCTATGTACGTTTTGACCATTTATAGTAATATGGTGTATCAGTATCTCTTTAATCCCAATTTCAAGGGTCCAATTATACAAACATCACCACTCATCTTTCCATCCCTTCTTAAAGCACCCCAGCTAGTTTCCAACCATGCCCTACAGTTCACTAACCACCTCACTCTGCCCACTCCTCTCTTGGCTTTCTTCCAAGCTTTCAGTTCAATTCCCTGTTATTACAATCATTCCTATACACTCACCTGCATTTGCTTTATTTAGAAGTCTAAGCCAAATGAACTGGCTACTCCTTACCTGAATCTATCTCAAGTAGAAAAACTATAACCATGCTAGCTGGTATTACTTGAACTTTTCAATTGGCCAGGCTCGATGCCCATTGATCCTACTTTTTCATCTTTGTTCAAATTTTCAACACTTCCTCCCCCATCTTTAGTTAGTTTCACTGAAAAAACTATCAGTAACTTAAAAAATAAAACATGATTTTATCAGCTACTTATTATACTGTTTTTCTATGATTTTTGTTTCACGTTTCACTTGCCTACTCAGGACCTCTCAGAACATTAATTTTCCCTCTCCGACATTTCTATTACAAATAGTAGTTACATCTAGAAGTGTCTTAAGATCATTAATCTCCTTTTCATCCATGAAAAAAATAACAAAAAATGGTGACATCCTATAACCTAAAACAAAACCCTTTGCTACCTTACTCCTGTTTAGGAAACCTCAGAGGAAGAACTGAGCTGTCTCTACTTCCTCTCCTTCCAATCTGGTAAAATTGACCCCAGTCAGGCAGCTGCTTGCCACTACCACAATCAACCTGCTCTGGCTTTGCATGGGGCTAACTTCCAGTGCTCATTTGCTTCATCCACCAGCATCGGACAGCTGATCTGCCTTGAGCTAATAACTCAGATTGGTTTAAGAGATGTCTTCCTTTATCCCTCTTCTCTGTCCACAAAAATAAAGGCCAACGTTCCTGGTCTCAGAAAGCTGCCTTCCCATTTAGTTTTCAGGCTGGACCTTTCTCCTGAACTGAGTTTCTATAGACAAGGGCACACCCCCACCTAGAAATTTAAAAGACACTCATGAGATTTTCCCAACTGAAGTCAGTGGCCATACCAATCTTGTCATTTCTCAATCTAGAGACATTCTCGACTCACTGGCCTTCACATTTATCAACTGGAAAATCCTATCCATTCCATCTTCAACATGGCTACAATTCAAACACTTTCATTATTGCCAGCTTCACTTAGGATTCAGCCCTCTGCCATATTTCACGTGGATTATTCCAAGTGCAGAGTCCCTTAAAGTCTATTCCCATAATCTGGAGTCCTTACAGTCAGTTTAAATCAGATTGTATCACCTTCATGCCTCTTTGGCCTCCTACTTTGAGAATAAAATTCAAACCCTAAATCCCAATCTCTTTTGAGCCCTTTCCCTTTATCTCACTTTAGACATTATGAGCAGCTTGGTATTCCTTACCTGGCAGGTATCTCAAGATGTTGGCATATAGAATTTCCTCTCTGTGGGAGATTTTTCTCACAGATAAATGTCATTCCCTTACTTTAGGTTTTTGCTCAAATGTTACCTGGTCTTGGAGGCTTTTCCTGATCCCACTCTATACAAGTGGAGTGCAAACATGTACAGACCTTCACTCTTTCCTAGAAAACCCATGAGGGTGGCGATTTTTGCCTTGTTTTTTATGCCTTAATAATGAATAGCTCAATCATTTTAAAAATTTGCTGAACTTAAGTATTTACAACTATCTGATATACTGTAGATTTGTACTGGAAGATAAAACTTCAAGACCATAAAACAGCCTCTGCCTAACAGTTCAATACATGTTCAGTAAGTGAACAAATGTGTGATAAAAGATCTACCCTCAAATTTCAATGCTTTCCTTCTCACTAGAAGTTGAATATTAGAATACAACTACTCCCAGTGTGGCTCACTCTTCTTTTAAGGCAGTTTCTTACCAACTATTCAAGAGAATTTTTGAAAATACAGAAATCATTTTACCTGTTCTCATGCAGTGTTTTTTCTTTTAAAAAATTTTTTTAATATGAACTGAAATGTTGCTGTAGACCTGTAACTTTCCATGAGAACAGGGGTTGTTATCCCACTGCTAGGAGCATGAGTATCTTGCTGTTCAATCTAGCATCTTCAGTTCTCTGGCTCTTGCTTACAAAGTACAGAAGTGGCTTTGAAACCTGAGAGAAACATTGTAATTATCACCTTTTGAGGCTGTATGTGTCTGGCGTATTGGCCTACATTGCAGAGTGTAGCAGTACAGAGGGAAGAGTGGCAAAGATGTAATTAAAGGCCAAACCACACATTGTCATATAGATTTTAATAGATTTTCTGATTAACTCATCACAGTAATCATTTTTACTGTAATGATATGCAGCTTTACTACACTAGTATAAATAAAAACAGATAAATACAGCTCTAGGCAACATCACAGATTAACAAACTAAGCATTCTTTGTGAACCAAAACTGAAAGCAATTACTAATAGGAGATGCTGACACTCTTGCCCATTCTCATTATACCTTCTCAAAAAGGGTATTCAAATAAGGCGCTACACTTATTGTATTGGTCAATTAATTTGCCAATTAGCTAGGCACATGTATTTCATGTTCTTCACTACTTCATCATTTGGTTGAAAAGCAGACAAACCTCAATGTATCAAAAAGAGAAATGGAATAGATAGTAATACCAAAGAAAACTACTAAATGCATTAAAAATACGGCACTTTTCCTGTATTTCAGTAGTGAGACACATCGAGATGGATATATATCAAAGATTATGCTTTAACATAATGTCAATCTCTGAAGCAAGATGGGCAATGAAATAGGACTTAAAATCAAAAGGGAAATGTGCAAAATAAGATCCAAGTGCAGTTTAATGTATGACACTACCTGCAAAAAAACTGGTTTTTTTCCTTTCAAAGCTTATTGAGGACAATTAGTTACCCATTAGCCATGCTGAGAAGTTCAAATGCTAGCAGTGAACTGCACACTGCAGAGATCCTTAAGACAGATGAAGATAATACAGAACTATCGGTTAGAAATGCTCTGGATAGTCAAAATAAGTGACAGGGCTAAGTCTGCCAAATGGAGGAAGTAATGAGGAAAAAATAGTAATTTTTGGCAGATAGCACAGCTAAGAATGGTTCATAAAATTCCTACTATTTTGCTCAACCTTCAATTATCATTCTAATATGGCTTCATGACCTCTTAAGTCCTTAAGACCATATGGGTCTTAGGTGATCTTACAGATCTTAACAGGTATATTAAGAAGTAGGAAGTGAAGAATCACTTTGAAAATGTAAAAATGTTTCATTGCCAGTTATGTTTCAGAAAATGTCTGTTTGCAAAGTCATTTATCAGAAATGCACAATCACAGGATGTTTAGGCCAGTCCTTCAAGCAAAGTGCCTTTGCCAAGAGTGAGCTAAGACCATGATTAAGACAGGCATTTCCAAAAATGAAAACTCCAAACACTCCACTACACTTTAACTCATCCTATGAGAAGGTGCACTGTGGCTACTCAATCTGTCGTCAAACACTTCAGTGATGGAGGTGACCTACCCAGAGTCAAAGGTTAGACTTAGATTAGAATTTGAACTATTACCTTTACAATTTTCTTATTTTTATTTTCTAAAAAAAGGTTAACTCTAATTTTTGGTTTTAATCTACTAAATCATCTGTAATGTTTTGAAGTTTCCAGTTTGTGGGTCAAAAATCCAGAGGATGGCAGTGAACGATCAGGAAAAGGTTATGTACATGTCAGAACATGGAGAAGTCAGCACAAGCTTTCTAAACCCTTGCTCCCATGTAAACGTTGTTCACATCTCCATATTTGTAAGTCACAATTAGTTTATAAAAATCACATTAAAAAGGTAAAATTATTTAAGTGCGATATTAACTGATCTGTATTTTATAAATTTTAATCCATAAAAATATAAATAAGAATGGTAAATTTTTAAGAAAAGAATTATACATTTAGTGCAAGTTATGAATTACATTTTTATCTTCAGTGTCAGCAATAAAATATCTTGAGGAAACAAAAGAATGATCTAATTTCAAGAAAAAAAAATTCCAGTGTTTTAACATGCAATTAATACCAGACACAGCTAAACAGAATACTTCTTTCTCTTTACTGTCAGAGCAGCAGCTTTTTGTTTAATTATGCTGAACAGCACTTGTATTATCATAGTAGTATTAGAAATAGAAAATCTGCATAAGACCAGGTCACATAATCCGTAAAGTCTGAGAGGGAAAAAAGCTAGTTATCCTTTAAAATTTCTACTGTTTTTCATTCTGAACCACACAACACACAAGCTGGGAGATTTTGTTCACACTTCACTCGAGATTTTACCTGCTGGGCAAGCCTTCGACATGGTGTGTATGCACTGGTCCAAGCCTTCAGTGATAGTACAAACTACATAGGTAATGGCACAAGAGACACTCCCTTCTTGTGATGGAACCTTAGTAAAATCACAGTAATCTCAATATGAGAAAGGACTGCTTCAAAGGGGTACACCAATTTAGGAGGCTCTGTTACAGCTCAGGAGAGAGAAATAAAAGCTCTTCTGGAATGTAGAAAGGTAATGCTTACACAATTCATGAATTAAACAGAACAGTTCTGATAAAAAAGGGTAAGACCTCACAGTCTTATAGATGGCTCAATTCAAAGTAATCCCTCCAGAAATAGGGACTGAGAACATGTCTTTGCAGTACTGAAAACAGGGCCAGTGCTGGAGGACTCCAGTGTTCTCTCCGTTGAGGCTCAAGCCTGCACCATCACAGCACCTCCTCTGCAGAATGCATCCAGTGCAGAATAACAGGAGCTGACTTGCTGCTCATAGCCAGGGAAACACATCTCTCCTTTCTTTCCTGATCAATTCCTCACTCTGCCAGCACTATTTGCAAACCATGATGCAAAAGCCTGGCTTTTATACTTCCTTTTTTATTTTTTTTTTTTAAGGGAGGAAAAAAAAAGTAGACGACTCCCTCAGGTTAAAGAGTTGTGCTATTCAACAAATGGGCTTCCTCTTCTGTTTGCTCTCTCTCCTCATCTGTGGGATTCAGTTGAACATTATTGAAGCGGGGTCTTGGTTTGCCGTCTGGGCCATATGACGGAGGATATCTTTTTTTGTTATAATGCCAAGGAGGCGTCTGGAAGGAATAAACAGAAGAACACTATTAAAATAAAAAGGAACAGAAAACAAGGAAGCTAAACTTATAGCTAAATCCTTTTTGACAGAAACAGAGCAAAGCAAGCAGCTTGTGATTGTACTTTCAGAAAGTAGTTTCCCAGCAACCATCCTCTGACATGAAAAGTGTTATGGGTACCCACAGTCTGAGGTCCTTTCCACTGAGCCCCTGAGGACTGCACACACATCTCACTGAAGCGGAGTTATTTTAATCAATGTTTGCCAACAAAAAAGTACCAAAAATGAGAGAATATATGAACAGGAAATGATACCAACTCCATTTTCAGAAGGAAAATTCATTCTCACCGCATGAAGGAAGAAGCAATGAAATAATCCAAATCCCATCAATACATCACTTTTCTTTAACCAAAATTAACTAATTTTTAAGAAATAGTTTAAGGATTGCCCGATTATATGCAGAATCTTCATGAAAGCACATACAGTTGAGATTAAAAAAACACAGAAAAGTGGTAAACACAAAACTTTACTCCCAAACTTTAGAACTGCATTATATAACCCATTTTTCTAATATTTATTAATGTTTCCATTTTCTGATTTTGGCCCCGCAAAATAAGATACAGTGCTTTTATGAAAGTCTTACATGTCAATGCTTACATTTAAAAAAGGTGAGAAGTCAAGAAGCAGTCCTAAAAGATTATTACAGGTGAAGCAGAGAGCAGAATGAATGGATAGCTACTATATTATCCTGGTTAGTAGTTTTTCTAAAAAGGATGCATGAAACACTTGTGAAATATTAGCATACAACAGGAAAACATAATCAGTTTCTACTTAAGCAAATGGGGACAGGTTTCCTGTAAGTATGACAACTGCAGGGCAAAATAATTTCAGACATTAATAGGTAAAGCCAGACAATTTTTGTTATACAGCAAGATTATTCAAGCCTGCTAAAACAAATGCACTGACCCCAAAAGCTGTTTACAGCGTTCTAGAAACAGCATATAAAAGGGGTGCATTCGTGACCTACATACAAATCACTAATGAAATGGCAGGACACACATTCAGATTTTGAAGGTATGCAGGGCACAGCAGAAAAAAAGACTAACATTAGAAACACAATTGTATACACATTATAGTCTACTTTGTGTGCCATTAAAAAGTCCATTCAACTATCACCTGTTCCAAATTCTAAACTTGGTTACGATCATTTGGGAGCTTAGACTTACTATCACTACCACACAAAATAGAAACCAAAAAAAAGAAAAAGGGTTTGAGGTGACAGGCAGATATTTTTAACCAGTCAGGAGCCTTCAACGACCAGTGAATCTACCAGGGCAGACAAAGTTTGCATTTTTATTTTAAGCATGTCCAATAATAGTCCCTCATTCCACTACCAAGGTGTTTGAGTTCTTCAATTGTAACTAATGCTTTTTATGAGATGTTAACTTTTGTTTACCTTCGATGAATGCAATTATATACGTATCTAAATTTATCTTACAAACATCTGATCGGATATGAATATCCCTGGCAGCATGGTAGAACGTTTGTTCAGCAGGTGACTGGGAGAGAGCACTGAACAGTTCACAAGTTTCATGCCTCCTGCCTTCTAGGGTGTCTAGTGAGGAGATCTGATACAACTAGTCACCAAGGGGTCCACGTGCTGCTTTAGTTGCTCGAGATGCTCTAAAATGTTCTTCTTTGTGATGATCCCCAAGACAATCCTGCAACAGATTATTATGCTAATAACTGTGTGAGAAATTAAATTAAAAGGGTTCTAATAAAATGATAAAAGAATGAAAGAAAATAAAAGCATGAAATATAAGAATGCTTCTTATGAACTTTAGAAAATTAAAAACAAAAATGATCAAAAATTCCAGGTTTCCTTTGTATACATTCTACTGAATTTCAAAGGTGACATGTTATTTTTAAAATATTGGTGATTTATTCTTCTTTACAAATTAAAAATTAAAATTATGAAAGTTCAAAATGAAGATGAATACAAACAACAAAAGACTTAATAATGACCCAGTCATAACTCCTGAACATAAGAGACCCATCCTCAGTGTCCACCCCTTGAAGAAATGTTTTCCCAGTCTCTGCCATGCTTGCATTGACCTCAGCCAAAGTGGATGGCTTCACTGTACTGCCTTGGAGAAGACTTGAAAAATGCCTTGGATTTTACTGCTGGCTGTAATTAAAATTCAAGTAATGTGCATGAAATAACTATTGCTAACAAAAATACTTCCTAATTTTCAGGAAGTGAGTGTCACTTTTGAAAATACACTAATATAACATACTCATGAATATGGGTCAAAATGACTTTTACTTAAGCATGTTTTCCTATTGTTCCTCAGTTAACATATCATTATTACATCATATGAAGTTATCGTTATAAATTCTTATATTAAAGATATCTGAAACTACTTATGCTGCTTTTAATTATTAAAAACCAAGAGTCTGGTTACTGATTTTACAATGAAAATTAATGAAACTATCACAACTATAATTGTGATAACAGAAACAGAAACATATTTTACCTTTACTTTAAAACAATTTAAAATTCTCCCCAGCACTCAGGAGGATGAGGCAGGAGGATCACTGAGTTCAAGGTTAGCCTGGGCTATATAGTGAGACCCCATCTCTAATACAGAATAGAAGAGATAACAGAACAGGGGAGGAGAGGACTTTCAATTGTGGAAACCCCCCCAAAACGGCTTTGGGATAACTAGGCATACTCTTGGTGACCTGCTTAAGTCATCTTCACCATCACACTGCCCCTCAATACTCTTTCTGAAGAATGTTACCAGGGGATTTCAAAGCAGCCTGAATCTACACATGCATCCCTTGTGGAGTAGGAATCTGAAATGATGGGGGAGGAAGTGGGGGGAGGGGAGGAAATCTGGAAGGCAATGATTTCTCTACTAATGTTTCCTTATTATTTTATAAAAATAACATACTGATCCTTAAGAATAAAAATAAACTGAAAAGTTCTCAGAGCACGTGAACAACCTTCCCCTTCAAGAAGCTGAGAACCTACATTATATAAAATAAGCATTCAGGGCTGGCCAAATAGCTCAGCAGATTGAAACACCTGCAAGCAGGCACAGGGACCAGGGGTTCAATCCCTGGACTTGCTGTGCTGGCCCCACCACCTGGGCACACTGAGACAGCAATTGAGACTGAACATGGTGGCACGTGTCTATAATCCCAGCTCTCAGGAGGCTATAAACAGGCAGATCACTAGGAATCCAATCTAGTAGTGAGACCTGTAGACCCTTCCCTAAAATACAAAAAATAAAAATAAAATAAGTATTCAATCATAGGTGATATTCTTTGACTAAATGAGGATTTAAAGGCCCAGTGAGACAGCTCAGTGGACTTAGCACCTGCTTAGGCAAGCACAGGGACAGGGGTTCAATACCAGGCACCACATGCTGCACTGGCCCCACCCCTAGGCATGGTGGCACACCCCAGTAATCCTAGCACTGGGAGGCTGAAAACAGGAGGATCACTACAACTCCCAACTGGGCAGTGAGACCCTGTACCAAATACACTAAATTATGTAAATAAATAAATAAGCATTTTTTTAAAAAACAAAGACAACTGTTAATTAGCTATTTTATGATTGGAGTCAGGGAATTTGAAAGTCTTGGTTGGCAATTCATTAAATATAATAACATTAGTTTAATTCTTACTCATGCTTTTAAGCACAGTTCAGTAAATGATTAATTTCAATTAATATTTTATTAGTAAACTCTGCCAAATCACAAGGCATACAATAAAAGTTATAAATGTGTAAGCACTGTGGCAAATACACAGACTATAAGTAATCACTAGAGACAGACAGAAGGGGAGGGGAGCACAGTGGCCCTGAGAAAGGAGAATAACCACTCAGATCTTCTGTTGTTAACAGAAAGGTGATCTGAGAACAATACCACCAGGTTCAGTGCTGCTTTATGGATTTTAGGGAGTGGACACAAAATAAATTCAAATGTGACTCATTTAAGAATGATTTGCTTTTCATTCTTTGCGCTAATAAGTAATGAGTAAGGGGCAGAAGCCCGAGCTTCCCAAAGGATGCTCCACCCAGCTCAAGCTCTACCCGTTTCATTCACTTTGAAGTTAAGTCTAGAGAGCTACGTTTCCCATTTCTGCTTGGCTGGCAATTAAATATCAATATTTTAGAAATTCTGAGAATCTCACAATAAAGAAATCACAACTGTTTTAATAGTTCCTCAACTTGCATGGTCACCTAAGTTTTTAAAAAGTAACTCCTATCCCTAGAAGACTGAAAAATTCTGCTAAATAAAAATACAAACTATGTTCTCTGTTTGAAACAAGCTGTCATTACTTTCTGGTTCTAAAATGTAGTTTATTTTTCTTCTTAATTTAAATATTTTAATGATTGTAATTTAACATTTTGATGATTAAAATAAAGTTAAAAAAAATACAAACTATGACACATCAACAACTGCACCGCTACAATTTATAGACACATTCCCCTCATCTCTATTCTTTTCTTCCTTCCATTCCAGGTCCTACATCTGTCATGGCTCTTCCAGAAGACACAATTTCTTTGCTCTGAGTTTATATTACTAAACTTTACATGAGAATAAAACATCCTACTTTCTACATAGTTCAAAGAAAATAAAGTCCTGAGAGTACCCCTTGAATGACCTTTTTACCTTCCATTTTATTTTCTGTGAGGGACAATAAGGAAATATGATCAAAGCAATTAAATATACTTCCTTAGAAAATATCCCCCCCCAGACTTTTCATACAAACAAGCAGGATTGGGTGAGATTTTAACAGTTACCTCTCTCTACTACCCACATCATTATTTTATACTTTGTTTGGAACATGTTCTTTTCTAATATCTATGCTGACAAAATCTTGGGAATTAATCAGCAAGATAAAGTATAAAAATTAATGAATATACTAACTTCGTAGTCATAGTTAACTGTGCCTTAGAGAATTACATCTGTATCTATTAGTACACAAAAGGACAAACTATGCCAAGCACAACTTGAGAAAATAGCAACTTACTATATTTTAGGTTCCAAGTAAGACATAAACTATTAAAAGGAGCCAAAACCCAGCAAAGCCTTTTCAGAACTTTCCCCACTTAACTAGTACTTTTCAAGTTTTTAAATAATGAAGTATGGGGCTGAGTATGGTGGCATGCATCAGCACTTGAGAGGCTGAGGCAGGAGGATCACTGTGAATTCAAGATAAAAAGTTCTAGGCCAGCTTGAACTGTGCAATGAAACTCTGTCTCAAAAAGACTAAATAAGTAAATTTGGTATTGTCATTTTCAAAGGTAACCAGGTAAACAGAAGAAAACAGTAGCAGTAACAATACATGTCTTCTATAATCAGTATTTTGACAATAATTCGAAACTCCCTATCCCTACTCGGTTTATCCTTTGATGACATCACACTTCTCAAAAGCTTTTAGTTGGCACAGTGAAAAACACTAAATATAGATCTTGTATTGCGTTCTACTCATAGCAATGTATTATGTTACCTAAATATAATAACTATCATACATTTATTCTTAATCCAATATAGCATGGTGGCAAAAAAGGTTCTTAAAAAATGTTTAAGAAGCCACAAAGAAAAGGAGTATAGTCTGTCAGTAAATTATAGTGTAAAATAGCAGCAGAGATTGAGGTTTAAAGTTAGAAGGCTTGTTGAGCAAATTATTAAACCTCTTTGAGCTTTAATCACTGTATACAGATACACCACCTACTTTGAAGAGATCCTACAAAATTAAGTGAAAAAACATGAAAGTGTTCAATAAGCTGATTAGCTTTCTGTTCTTTTCCTCCTTTCTCTAGACAGGATCAGATGTTCTTTTTCATGTTTCGAACGAAGTGTTATAAACTGACATCAAAAACCAAAATAAAACCAAATCCTGCTCTGATTTTCCAAGTGTTTACAGTACAGTGTTTCAACCACTGTTACACTCCTCAGAAGATCAGCAGCCCAGTTATCCATAGTCCCACAACAGCCTGTTTCCTTTTCTAGCCTTTCTGTGACCTGCTTTCATATGAAACAGGTTCTTTAGAATTCCAATGGGCAGCAGCACTCTAAGGGAAAGAAAGAGTAGGTGCGGAAATACATTTCGGACAGATCTCAGGTCCTGGAAGGAGGGCAGCAGTCAGCCAGGCAGGGCTGCGTCGGCCAGCTGTGGCAGCCTTGTGCTGGCCGTCAGGGCCCTGCCCATGTCTCTCTCCTGATGGGTGGTTCACTGGGACTTCGTGTGTAAAAGACAGAAAAAAATTACTATGTACATTTTTAACACATGAGATTTTGTCATTAGTGTTTATGTACAAGATTTCTGGATGGAAAACGTAGACAAGGAGAAACAGCTTTTGTTAAAGGAGATTTTTTTAGATAATTTATAAATTTCATTTATATGTTCTTCCCTTTATATGTAATAAATCAAATATTGGTTGAAAAAGTAAGTAGCACAATATCTAGAAAGTTATAATTATACTAGGCTTCTATAAGCTAAAATGACATACTTACAAAAGAAAATACAAAGAGAAAACGGGTTTTTGTAGTTCTCTGCACAGGTGAGGTCTACTAGCCCTCTAAGAAACAAAATAGTTTCCACTCACGCTATCAGGCTTTCAGCATCTCTTTTCTGACTCTGACATACAGCAACACTGAAAAATGCTAATTTATGTTCTGGAAGACAGCACAAATCTGACATCTCTCTCACCCCTGGTTAAGTGTGGAACTCAATGGACCGATCAAGTGTTCACAGCCACACTAAGTTCAGATCTCCTATTTGGGAACTGATTCGCATTCTCTCTGCTAAAAGGGACCCTAAATTCTAGTCAGTGAACAGCCTGTTATAGTGCCACACTTACCCGTTGTGGGTGACAAGGCACTGCCTCAGACCCAGCTTTCGAAAGATGTCGACCACGATCTCCATCGGGGTGTGGTCTGTCACTGTAAAAGGGCTCATGTCAAGAATGCTCCGCAGTTTCAGGGGCCGAGGACTTTCTGCTGGAAGAGATGGGGTGTGCTGGGCAAAACATACCCGAGAACTCCCAACAATGCCTTCTTGCTTTTTTCTGGCACTTTCTGGAAAAAAAAAAAAAAAAGTTAAATCAATAGGCTTTTTCTTTTAAACAGGCAACTTACTTTTTGGAAAATAAAACAATGTATTCTATGACTTTTGTCCCCTTGATATTTTCTTGTCTTCTTAACCAAAAAAAGGAATCACTGAGAAGCCACGTGGTAATTATATTTAAGTGAATCAGAATCTACCGATAACCAGTTATCTTCAAGTACATATCTTGGTACATCCATTTTCTTTCCTCCAACTGAACTATTTTCTAACTTAGGGAAACAAAAAAAGCATTATTTGGAATATGTAATTTTAAAATCTGTAAGTTTTATGAGAATAGTTTGTTACAGAAATTCATCAGCAAACATCCCACTTATGCTGTCACTTACTTTGGACTGGAGGTGAAACCATAGTTTTGTCCTTAATTTGATTCCGTTGTATACTCTACCCTGGGCACAAGCTGGCTTTCTTTTCTGTTTCTAACGTATTAATTTTCTAGATGAGCCATGAGCATTACAGATGGCCTGCACTGTGACCCTACAGCCAGGCTCACAGTGGGCAGAGTCTGACTTGGGGTGGTTTTATTGGGTAAAGGTTCTTTCCTTTTCTTCCCCTGCAGTGTGCTCGGTCCAGGGCTCATGTCCTGACAGCTGTTTCCACTCCCACTTTGAAAGTGCTAGACAAGAAATGTGACAAGATGGAAAACGTGCAGAAAACAGGAGAGGAAACAGGAACAGAATTTGCAAATGAAACAAGAGTTTCACTTTTCTCTCTATTGGAGTATTAATCAAAACATATGGTAGTCATAGTGAAAATAGTGTGAACATAAAATTTGCTACAAAAATATTTAAGCCAAAATAGTAGGCTTCAGTCCTAGATTCAAAAGCAGGTATTACTGCTCATAAGCAAATACTGGAAAGTTTTAACTGTTGAGCTGCAACATGTCCAAGCAGTCAGGCACTAAGTGAAGTCCTTACCAGCACTTAACAGTAAGTGCTTACTTACTGGGCCATTTAAGCACATGATCATAAATAGTATAGAAAAGAAAACCCATTAGCATCAAATTACCTTTGAAAAATGTTCACTAAGTTGCTTTTAGCCCACAAAAAAGAATCCAATCAATGACCTATGCTTGACCACCAAATGGTGGAGTGTAAATACTAATCACAAGTACCCTTAATACTAACACAAAAAATTAAAATGATGTGAAGTGTGACATGACACTATACACTGCAGAGTAGGAGGAATGTAAGTCTACAGTTTTAGTATGCAAGTCAAGTTGTTATGAGAAATTTATAGTAGTCCAAGTTAGAATACTCTAATACTATACAGGGGTGTATAAATCACTTCTAGCCTCAGGATGAAAGTTTACATAGTATGAAAAAGAACTAGCTACAATAACTTATCAAAAGAAACAAAGTAAAAAGATACAAAGTGATATCAAAAAGCACATAAGAAATTTTCAGTTAAAATTAATTACGGGTATCAATCATTAATACAAGACAACAAAAATTATGTTACTGAAAACATACTGATTGTTTGAACACTTAGTAAGAAAACATTTCTTATTTATGTATTCACTGACTGGTGTGGTGCTGGGCAGTGAGCCCAGAACGTGAGCCTACTGGACACATGTACTACAGTGCTGGGCAATGTTCATCCCCAGAACCTAATACTTAATACTAGAAAAAACTGTTAAGCCCATATACTGGAATATTCCCTTGGTACACAGGATGCCAGAAGTGAACAACAGGCCTTAAATTTGCCATTTTAAGAATTTCGCTTTTTTTGTTGCTGGAAAATTCCTGAGATTTAAAGTGGTTTCACCACAACGTAAGTACATGAGGTGATGCATTAGCTTGACTTAAACATAACATACACGTACCTAAAAACATATTAATACGATTTTTGTCAAAAGTTTCAAATAAGTATGTACACAGTGTAGGTTTAACAAACATCATGCACTGAATATTTACTAACTGAATATTTACTGAGTGATTACAATAGCAGGACTGAACCCAGAAAGTACTAAATTATTTCCCAATCCCTTTTTAGAATTTTATTTAAGAGACTGGGTCTTGCCATGTTGCCCAGGCTGGCCTCCCATTTGGGATTCCCCTGCCTCTCAAGGAGCAAGAATTATATAGACAGCTTAAGGATTTTATGCCACTTGTTCACAAGCTTTTAAGGTAGGAAAAACAGATTTCTGATACTGGTCAGACATTAACAACAACAAAAAAAGTCCCAGCACTGTTGTTATGACCCTAAATAATCTGAATTTGAGTTTAGTATTCTACAAAATTCTGCTTTTATTCCAAAAAAGAGAATATATCTCATTTGGTATTATAAGATTTTATGAGATAGCATGGGAATCTTTTTTGTATGTCAGTAAGATATAAGCTTATATTCATAGATTTCTATGTATTAAAATGCAATTTTATTTTAGATATATGTACATATGTACATATATACAAAATCTGCTCTTCCACTGAAAAGCTTAAAATTTTACCAAGATATGTGTTGGTAAATATTCGAGATGTGCTCAAAAAGTCCCAATGAGCCAGGTGTTCTCACACCCTGTAATTC
>PVKN010009666.1:0-12679 GCA_004027915.1 Capromys pilorides
CTGCAGCCAGGCATGTGGCATAGGCCTGAAACGCAGGCTACTCAGGAGGCTGAGGCAGGAGGGTTGCAGACTTGAGGCCAACCTGGGAAACTCAGTGAGACACTCTAAAAATAAATAAATAAATAAAAGGTGGTAGCATCTTGGTTACTTTTCTCATTGCTGGGACAAAATACTTGATGCCCAAAATTAGAGAAGGAAATGTTTATTTAGCTCACAGTTCATAGAGGCTTCAGCCTATAATCACCTGGTTCCTAAGGCAGACTGGCATATGGTAGAACCAGCAGTTCATAGCAGCAGCAAACAATAAAACATCAAGAGCAAAAAGGGGGCCAGCAAGATGGCTCAGTGGTCTAAAGCTCCTGCTTAGGCAACCACAGGGACCAACATTTGATCCCCAGCACCACATGCTGTGCCAGCCCCACCCCCAGGGCAGGCTGAGCCAGCCATTAAGAAAAAAAAAAAAAAAAAGAAAAAAAAAAAGAGCAAAAAGCGAGGAGGGGCAGTGGCAGCGGTCTCTCTTCCTCCCTTCTGTTGCGTTCAGGCTGCCCACCCCAGGGCGCGCATAGCACTCATACCCATAATCCCAGCATTGGATCATGAGTTCATCACAAACTCTAGAAGCCCACTGCCCCAGCGACTGCATGAAGCTTTTGGGGAACATCTACACTCAAATCATTATAGGTAGAGACATAGCTCAGTAGTAGAGTACTTTCCCAGCATGCTTGAGGCTCTGGTTTCTCTTCTCAGTATAAGAAGGCAGGGAGGGAGGGAGGGAGGTGCTGGGAATCAAACCACATTCTCCTGCACTTGCCTAAGCAGGCCCCTTAGTCCACTGAGCTATCTCACCAGCCACAGTCTCAAAGGAAATCATAAAATATTTTCAGATGAATAAAAAATCAAAACACCAGGCTGAAATTTTTGAATTGGAAACAGAGAATTTAAAACTGGAAATTATATAACTAAAAAGAAGCGAAGCTGGGCATGGTATCACATGTGTATAATCCCAGCACTCTGGGAGGCTGAGGCAGGAAAATTGTTGTGAGTTCAAGATCAGCCTGGCAACAAAGTGAGCTCAAGGCCAACCTGAACTGCATAAGACCAAAAAAAGAAAAGCAAGCAAGGCAGGCAGGCAGGCGGGCAGGCAGGCAGGCAGGCATGGTGGCATAGCCTGTAATACCAGCACTCTGAGGCAGGAGAGTTGCAAGTTTGAGCCTTACGTGGACAAAAGCCTACCTCAAAACAAAAACTAAAAAAGGGCTAGGGGTGTATTTCAGTGCAAAGGCTATGGATTCAATTCCCAGTACTGAAAAAAAATAGAGAGAACCTAACAGAACCAAAAGTTGGTTCTTTGAAGAACAAATTAACAAATGTTGAGGTTGGCTAGTAGGGGATTTACACTGCCAAAACCATGAATAAAATGGAAGCCATCACAGCTAACCTACAAAAATAAGGGTAAGTATCAGGATATTATGAATAATTTTATGTCTACATGTTGGAAAACCCAGGTGAAAAAAAATATAGAAATTCCTAATTAATAGAAGAGATTTGATAAGAAACACAAAACAATACACCTGTAACAAATAGAGATATTACTATTTGCATATTTTACCACAAAGCCCTAGGATTACACAAAGATTAAACCATGATAGCCAGTGAGTAATGACATAAAAATCTCTACTATATACAAACAGCTGGGCTTGGTGGTGCACATTTATACTTCTAAAACTTGGGAGGCTGAAGCAGGAGAATCTCTGCAAATTCCGGGCCAGCCCGAGTTTACACAGTTCAAGACCAGCCTGAACTACATAGCAAGACCATGTCTCAAACAAAACACAATACAAGTAAACAGAATACAGCAACACAGAAGATGACCACGCTGACCTAATGAGATTACAGCAGGGGGGCAGAGGTTTGTCTCTCATACACACAATATCTTTCTCAAGCCCATCCTATAGCACAGGATAGCAGTCTTCTTGGAATGCAGGATGGGCTCGCTAGCTAGGACCAGTGAGGCTAACAGTGCTGCTCGGGTTGGGTCCAGGTTATGTCTCTGAAGCCCCTGGTTTCAGGTCGTGGTCCCCAGTTTGATATCACTGTGTGTGTGGGGAGGTCTCAGGGCACTGGGACTGTGGGCTCTCCCACCTTCCTGTTCTGCCACAGCCCCCACCACATTTTCTCCTCAAAGGCTCTGAAGTGAGGTTCCACTGAACCCCAACCCCCAACTGCAGGCCAAATAATCCTCTCCTCCATCTAATCTCATCAGATCAGGTATTTGTGATAGACAAAGCCAGCTATTGCAACTACACTGATGAATAAAAGAACAAAACCATTTACTATATCAACAGGCACCAAAACACATGTGACAAAATTCTATGTTCTTTCATGATTTATTCATGACCTCCTTATAATCAACCTACAACAGAAGGGAATTTCGCTATAGAGGACATCTACAGAAACCTACAGGGAGTCAAGCACAGTGATGCAGGTCTGTAATCTCAGTATATACGTTTGAGATCAATGTGGGCAACCTAACGAGACCCTGTCTCAAACACTGAGCATGCAGTTCTTCGAAGGCCCTGGGTTCAATCCCCACAACAAAAGACCCAACAAATAAAGCCCCCTAGTGCTGACCTGCTTGCTGTGATGGTCCCTTAAATCAGGAATAAGATGAGGGTGTGGCTCTAACCCCTTCTACCTCACAAGTTAGGCAAGAAAAGTGAAAGGTATTCAGATCAGGAAGGAAAAGCTAAACTGCATTTATAGAAAACATCATCTTTCACACAGAAAACCTTAAGAGTCTGTGGAGGACACCTGGCCGACTCCTTGAAAGAGGAGCAATTGTCTCTATTTTGGCTGAGCCTGACCCTATTTCAACGTACTGACATGTTCAGAGCTGGCTAAGACTTTTGCTTATCCCTTCAATGGGCCTTTAGCAATGCGTATTGGTCCAGCCACGGTGCTGGTGGTAGTCTCTGATGATGGCAGGTGTGTTTCCCAGAACTCCCACCTGCTGCTCCCTGGTGTGAGCCAGGTCCAAACAAGGCAGAGCTAATGCTCCATGCCGCCTGCTGGGATTGACTTCCTGGGGCATGAAAGACCACACACCGGAGCTGAAGCACCAGTCCCAAAGCATTAGATAACATCTCAATTGTGTAATGCAGATTACCTCGACATATTCTTCTCTCAATACTGCAGAGACGATTTCAGGCCTCCTACCTGGCTTAGCCATGGCACTCACCTACTTCCCACTATTCTCACAATCACTCATCCTCAAGTGACTCCTCTTTTCATGAATGAATACAACCTAGGTTTAGCCTTAAGGACTTTGTTCTGGTTAGCCATCATCATGGCGGGACTTAGAACCCTTTGGCTCCCCAAAACCACACACATGCCTTAGTCTTTATTCTTGCTGTGGGTTGCACTGGGTGTGGTGTATTGGAATTAACTCACTTGGATTCCAGTAATTTATCATGGGATTATAAACTTCTCAGACTAAGATGAAGACCAGAAAGGGCTCACTGTAATAGCTGATGTTTTAAGAAACTCTTAGTGTAGCAAGATTACAGAAATCACTGTTGATAGTGCACATCTGTAATCCTGGTATTCTGAGAGGCTGAGGCAGGAGTATTATAAATTCGAAACAAGTTCCTGAGCAACTTAGTGACATCATGAAATCCTGTCAGAAAACAAATTAAAAAGGGCTGGGGGTATAGCTCAGTGTGAGGGCTTTCAGTTCAATTCCAGTACTTCAAATAAATACTTAAAACTACAGTAAGATTGCAGGGTACAAGAGGGATAGATAAAATCAGCTGCACACCCATGGCTGTGTTCCATGTGTGAGCCCTAGGGGACAAGGAGGCCCAGGTCCCTCCCAAAGGGTGGCTGTGCCCAGCAAAGCAAGGTGGAGACCAAAGGAAGATGCAGTACAGCCTAGGTGACTGGGCAGGATGAGTTTCGTGCAGAGCCTTGAGCACTGCTGAGACAGTGAGGAGCCAGGTGAGAAGCGGATGGGGGTGGCCTGTGGGCTGTGGCCCTGGCAGCCCTGAGGAGTAACAGCCTCAGCACCGCTGTGCTGTCCACAGTGAGGGTTCTCAGCACTGACCGCGGTGCTAGCTCTTTCTAAACTTATACCCATTTGGTCATTGCTATGCGGTCCTAGCAGATGCAGGTATGGATGCTGGGGAGTCTGTCTTGCTTGAAAGTTAAAATAGCCAGCATTACACTACAATTATCTTTTTAAACTTAGGTTTTGTTTTGAGATGGGGGTCTTGCTGTACAGGCCAGGCAGGGCAAAACTTACAATCTGCTTCAGCCTTCCCAGTACTGAAATTATAAGCATATGCCACCACATCCTACTAAAACTAAAAAAGGAAAGAAAAAACGTTAAAAAATCAGGTGTCTTTTTTAAATGTATTTAGTACAAGGTCTATAGGGTTTCACTATACAGATCGGACTCATAGTGACCCTCCTGTTTTTTCAGCCTCCCAAGCACTGGGATTACAAGCATGTGCCATGCCCAGTCTGTCACCCTTTCAGCACACCCCAGTCCCTGTGTCTGCCTAAGCAGGCACTTTAATCCAGCTATTTGGCTGGCCCTTCAGGTGTATTTCTTGATCATGGTATCTCCCTGCATATTTCTATATACTACAAATTATCAGAAAATAAAGAAAATGATTTGCTTTATAATTGCATTGAACTGAGTAAAAATACACAGGAATGAAAAACTAAGACTCGTGCATCACAAACCACAAAACATTGAAAGAAATCCCAGCACCCTGAGAGGCTGACGCAGGACGTTAAGTTTGAGCTCAGCCTGGGTAACTTAAGTAACTTAATGAGAACCAGTCTCAAAATTTTCAAAGGGTGGGGGATGCAGCAGTGCTAAGGCCCTGGGTTCAAGCCCCAGAACCACACACACACACACACACTAATTTACCTATTTTCCTGGAGAATATAATGAATAACTGTAGGTGCAAAACACCTTGCAGCTTCTCCAAATGAGCCTTTTTGTTCGACACCTATTTTCACATCCATCTGTAAACCTTACTTAGCCAACCCCAGTTCAGGTGACAAGGGTTAGTAATTTATCCTCCTGACAACGTTCACACTTGTAGCTATTAAGACTGTTCTGGAGCCAATTAGTCCCTTCAGCTGGCCCTAACTCTGAGTAAGCAGTTCTTTAGGTCTTTTTTCTTGCTTACACAGGATCTCATCAGGTACTCAAGCCTGACCTTGAATTTGCCGTGATCTTTGTGCCCGTGATCTTTGTACCTCCTGAAACCACAGACCTGTGCTACCACCAGGCCATGGCAAGGTAACTTTTGAGCGCCAAGAAAACCCACTCAGGATCATCTTTGTCCCTCAACTGGCTATTGAGGTTGAGACCCTCTGGATCTCAGCTTAGCATCCTGAGGGGGAAGGTTTGCTGTTTCCTTCTGTGCATAGAGCTCTTGCCCAGTAATGAGCTTGCCAACTGCAGACCACTTTCCCTGCTTGGTCAACCCGAGCCACCCTGATCAAAAGCACCCATGTTCAGAGAGCCCCATGTCTTGTCCCTCTTCCTCACTTCTGCTCCTGTTGAGAGTGCAAGCATAGCTCTAGGGTTCCAATACAACTAGCTTTATGGGCCCTGAAGTCAATTTTCGTATTTTTTTTTTTTTTTAAGTAATGGGACTGACATCAAGGCCTTTTATTCAAGGACCTCCTTAATTTGGAGAGGGAAACTGGCCTGCATCTTGCAATCTTCCTACCTCAGCATCCTGAGTAGCTGAGATTACATGTGTATATCAAACACTTGATTTGGAGGTTTTTTCAAATTTTCAACTTCATCTTAAAACTAAATGTTATTTTGTTTGCTGAAAATAACGAAGACCAATACATGAAGAAACAAAACCTACCTTGGCTCCTAGAGTTTGTTAGCATTTTATAGCCCTCAGGGTCCAGGGTCCATCTGCCCTGGAGGCTGATTCAGGTCTGCACCCCATGTGATTTGTTTTTTGAGGCAGGGTTTTGCTGTCCTCCTGCCTCAAGTTCAACAAATAGAATCAAAGGCAGGTGTCACCATTCAAGGCTTCCATTAACTATTTAAAATGCCCGAGCACTTGGTTAGAACGCACCCTTAATACTCAACACGTCAGCAGCAAATACCTGAGGTTGGCAGCTCAGCCTCACTGCAGAACACAACTCCAAGACCTAGTTTAGAATAGCAATGCCAACCCCTCAGGGAAAAAAGCCTGTGGCCAATAGGATACTTGGCCTCCAAGCATCTTACATGGGTTATAATCTCATCCACTCAGGAAGACCCAAAGTTTCATGCCAGCCTGGGAAACTTGGTGAAGCGCCCTCAAAAAAAGCTGGGGATACAGCTGAGTGCAGGGCTCCATCTCAGTGCTGATAATAAAACACCATATGGTTTACTGTCAAGAGTAAATATACCATGGAGGTAAACTCTCGTCTTGAGTGTTGACATGAAAAGCTGAAGCCTGCATCTCTGAACACATGCTTTACACCAAAAACAGGGTGTGCCTTTAGGAAATTCCTATGGACTACAGAAATTGGGGACCCAGAATGGTGACACAGACCTATGATCCCAGTACTCTTGGAGGCCGAGGCAGGTGATAATCAAAGCAAATTTAAGGGAGCCTGCACTACATACCAAGTCCCTGTCCAAAGTTTTTTGTGATAAGGATCTCACTATGTAGTTCTGGCTGGACTCCAACTCATAGCGATCCTCCAGCCTCATCCTACTGCAGTTTTTATGTGAGAAAACATGAAATCTGTCCAGATTAAAGGAAATTCCACAAAACAATCAGCCCATTATACTTCAAATTTTGACATCAGTTACACTAAAGGGATACAATGGACCAGAAATTAGTATACCAATATTAAATTTCATGATTTCAAGATCGTAGTGTGCCGAGCACTGGGATCAGTGCATCTCAAACTCAGGTTTTGGTGTGTATGTGGACATGAACAGGAGCAAGGTAGCTGATAGGACAAACTGAGCAGCCAGGCATTATAGGCAACTTGCATTGTTTCAATTATGCTTAGAATTCTATCAAAGTTTCGCTACAATCACTTGTAGAATTGGTTGGGCATAGAACTGAGGTCAGAGGCCCAAGCCCAGAGTCAGCAACAATTGAGAGGGCAGCTGCCCATAGTTTCTCACAGGGGAACAAGCACTGCCTGGCCATCCTGCTCCACTCCTGGGAACTGGCTCTGGCAGTACAGTACTAGGGTGATCGAAGTTTAAGTCCTGCCCAGGCAACTTAGGAGACCCAAAGATGGGGTGAAGATGTAGCTAAATAGAGCACCTGCAGATTTCATCCCCCAGTGCCAAAAGCAAACAAACAACCAAGGCCTCCAAAACCACTAACCCAAAACCCACCAGCCCATTCTGGGAAAACGTGGTCCATGGAACCCAGTTCTCCTTCCCCCAGTGCCAAAAACAAACAAACAAGGCCTCCAAAACCATTAACCCACAAAACCCACCAGCCCACTCTGGGAAAACGTGGCCCATGGAACCCAGTTCTCCTAGGACAGCTGGCCCCTGTTGCTCCATCTCCCACTCCCATCAACACAGGCAAAGCCATTGTCCCAAATTTATTGACATTACAGTGCAGCCAAAAGACTCAAACAGCTCCACGCGGTGTTTTGAAATTCATTCCGACAGTAGGCTGAGTGACCTGCAGGTTGGAGAGGCTGCCGAAGTCCTGCAACAGAACAGATGCAGAGTTAGCTGTGCAGGCCAAGCTCTGCAGCTGCCACCAGCCCGGCATCCTGGTGTGCTCAGCAGTGCTGGGGATGAATGTGAGACCTTTACACTAACTACAACCCCAGCTCCCCCGCTTTTAAAACAATTTTTAAAGTTTGATGACCCAGGCTGGGTTAGAAATGGGCTTCTCCTGGCCCAGCTCCGAGTGCTGTTACTAGAGGTACCTTGTGCCTTACTGGAGTACAACAGCAGTTTCCAAACTTTATCCATGTGAAGCCAGGCATGGTGGCGTACCTCTCTAACCCTAGCACTTACAAGGCTGAAGGAGATCACTTCAAGCTAAAGGACAGCCTAAACTACGTAGTGGGAGACACCTTGTCTCATTAAACCAAAAGCTGCACTGTCTCAGAGAATAGTTACCCCCACCATGCCATAGCCACGGACTCAGCCAACTGTGCACTACAAAAGTTCAGGAAAAACTGCAGCTTTACTACAATGCAGCTTATAAAGTCACTAAGAACAATACTCTAACAACTGAAGAAGTATTTATGCTGTACATCTAAATTAACTCAAATCGGTGAGCAGGGCCTAAATTCATGCACATCCACTACTGAGCACCTAAGGCAGCGATAGCCGTTCAGAGACGAGTGCTAAACTGCGACCCCAAACTCACATATTCACCCCTAAGTGCCAACACTGCTAATTAAACCTAATACTTTTTTGTTTAGAAAAAACACCTTCACATCTTTTTCTTAAAAACACAGTAACACAGATGCCACAGGTTTGCCATCACTGATCTAGGATACTGGGAGGCTGATCCAGGCTTGCCTCTCCTGCAGCATCTGCCTCTGGGATCATTAAGTCCCACCAGCACGTGGGGAGGGTAGACCAAATCATGGCCCTAGTGAGACCTTATCTCAAAACAAAATTTAAAGAACACAAGGGATGCAGCCAGATGGTGTAGGGTTCACCTAGCATGTAAGAGGTCTCCCCGGATTCCCAGAGTACCAAAAACCAACCATCCAACATACAAGCTGCACTCACAACAGTAGCTATTTCAGAGAAAAAAATAGCTCATGCAAGGTTTAGCTGCACTGTTTTTCTCATGCTAGGTAACAGGTCCACCCAAATAAACAAAGAGTTCGTTTTGCTCTTCATCTTTTAAACAACTTAATGACATAGCTCAAAATTATCAACAGCATGCTAACTTTGAAGCTCATGTTAACTTTTACCACATCAAAAGAGAACACCCTGGGATTCTTCCAAAGCTAAGCCACCTAAACGGCACAGTGTGGATCTGGACTGAGACCACAGGCAGCCTGTAGGAAACCAGGCACAGGGAAAATTGACAGCCAAGGTCGAAACAAGACAGGACACAAGGAAGCAATCACAGAACCTAAGGCAATCAAAGGAAACAGCATAGCATGGTGGTCCTAGATGCCAGAGGCAGCCACTGGATCTAGGCACTATGATCACGTGGCCAAGTAACCTCAGGGCAGTTTCCTCTGTAACTACCTGATTTCATTTTAAAGGCAGTGTGGTTCAGTACTTAGCAATGTTCACAGGATTTCTAGCTGTGCTCTTTTAGCATTTGAGCTACCTTGACCTTGACAATAGTGACAGCTGCTAGTGTTAATCACCCAGGCATCTGGACCAGAGTCCAGCACATACTCACCAAAAGTTTCAGCATTTCCTTAGTGTCAGGATCTACTTCGATGATTTCCTGATCCAAGGCTGAGACCTAGGAGCAGGAAAGACCAAAACATGAACCAGGAACTTCCAGCTCCCTATCTCTCCATTCCTGGGAGGGTGGCAGCGGGGTTTTAAGATCTCACAAGGTGAACAACAGCATGTCTTTCATGGTGACATTGGGCCCAGGGAACTGCTGCTGCTTTGTCTTCCTATGCAGTGTTGTGAAAACCCAAGCCTAGGCGTACATTTCATAACACTGTTAGGGCAGGTTAACAAAACCAGAACAAGATGGCACCCACCAAATATCACGGAGAATCTCAGATGAATGGACTTAACTCAGACTACAGGGACCTACAGCTAGGTAATGCATGTGTGTTCAACAGCCCTTCCCAGGCACAAGTAAAATCCTTTTGGAAGCCAAAGATCCAGAAAGGTTACCTCAGGGACGTAATTATCTCTCCTCTCTCTCTCCTCCTCCTGCAGCTTGATGGAAATACCACGCACAGGGCCTCTCTGTATCCGCTTCATCAGATGTGTGACATAGCTGCAGGTCACATGTTCAAGGAAAAGGAAGAAGAACACGTATCAATTCCCTTGGTACCCAAAACACCTGGAACCTTCAATGCCAATTTTTAGTTCTTTCACAGTAAAAAGGAAAGATCACCATCAGAAAACATTGTACACACATAGAACCTCTACTTACCTGCGCGTTCCAGTCCCTCTGGCTTTTCTCAACACTACTCAAACTCTCTTGAAAGCTTACCAAAGCCTCCACAAAACGGACACAATTTCCTGCTTTTTTTTTTTGGGGGGGGGGGAGGGAGATAGGGTCTGTGTAGTTTAGACTATTTCTAAACTCAATTAAGAAGCCCAAACTGGCCTCCTGAGTACAGGGATTACAGGCGCATGCCACCACGCCCGGCCAAGTAACCTAACTTTGCATTACTTTGGCGCCACCGTACATTCATTAACTTTCCACAACATATCCCTGTTAGTTTCTGGAGAAATGGCAAAGTAAAAAAGTAAAAGCGTTAGAACTGACAGGAAGGAGCCAGGCTCTAAGACCAGAGACCAGACTTTGGCCTCTCGGGCCCGGCTGCACCGCGGGTGAGACAATAACCTTAAACCGCCTGGCGAGCAGTGAGCAAGCGCGGATGTCGGACCCCGTCCGCCGACTCACCCTGCTATCTTGTTGCGGAGCATCTTGCTGGGGATGATGGCGATTTCCTCGCACACGCGCTTGTTAGTGTGGAAGTCGTTTCCCAGGCGCGTATAGTACTTCTCAATGATGACGCGGGCCGCCTTCTTCACTGTCTTAGTACGAACGCGGCCCTGCGGGGGTAGCACACAGGGTCATCGAGCCTGCCCGACAATTGGGAGCAGTCCCGGGCCGCAGACGGAACGACCACAGCCGCGGGCCAGGCTGAGCGACCTCAGCCCTCCAGGGTCCGTGCCCATGGGGCCCAGAGATTCCCTCGTGGGCAAGAAGCCGCGGATGGAGGACGATTGAAGGCGACACACGCCAGAAACCAAGACACCTACCATGCTGGCGGATCCCAGAAAAAGAGGAAACAGGAAGCACAAGCGAGGGCTATAAAGAGCAGGCCAGAGAGGCACTTCCGCCAGCCCGCGCCTAGTCCGGAAGCGCCACAGCGGCCCCTAGCGAAGCGGGGCAGGAACGGCAGTGCGCGAGATGCGAGCTGGCCCCACCCAAATGGGCGTGGGTTCCGGCGGGGCGTCTACCTGGTGCTTTGGTCTGTTGGGAGGACTGCCTCACTTGCCTGCTTTCGGGGGAGTCAAGGGTTCGCCCCAAGAGGAGAGGAAAGCAGGCTGTCCGAGGCTGTAGGCTTGTGAGGTTACGGGGAACGCACGCTCCAGACCCCTCTGCACCTGCCCGTAGGCAACGTGTCCGTTAGTGCCCTCCCCGTTAGCTAGCCCGCCTTTCTATGGAGGCGAGCTCCACTGCTGGAAGTGTGGTTGTTTACGGTACCCCTGGCGCCACAGCAAACTCTCGGACCCTCGAGTAAGTAAACGGGCCCAGTCCACCTGTGCGCTCCCAGCGGGAAGGCGCTCTTCTTCCCAGCCACACACATTTCCAAAGCAAGGTCTTCGGAAGCTCCTACCCCAGGACATCCCTTCATGAGCCTGGGCTCTGGTCAGACTCATTCATCCATACTCCAAATTCTTGAGGGAGCTGTGCAGGGCTCCAAGAAACTAAGCGCGGGGACGCTGTGCAGTGAGTCGGAGGCTCCCCATGGAGGTGACCCAGAGGTACCCCTGGCCAGGTCTCCCACGTGGTCCTGCAGTCATCCTGCCCTAGCACCCCAGAGAAACTCTTAAGAGCACCTCTCTTGGCAAATTTTACACCCCACTGCCCCTGGCTTCCACACCTCAAGACACAGACAAAAGAACTCTGCTGCAACGTGTTTATTATGTGCCAAAAAAACTACACCACAGCTTACTCCACACACCTGTAGGAGAGTGCAGTCTTGCCTGCATATACTACAATGAGGTAGAGACTTCACACACAGCTTCACGAAACCCACAGAGTAGCTGGGATATGCAACAATGCAACATCAGCTCAGCAGGAGGGAGGAGGGGGTTATGACACTGGTTCTTTGGCACACAGCTTCCCTAAGAGGGGCAAGTAGTATTAAAAAAAAATAATAATAATAATAAGTGGAAAGAAAAGTCAAGTTTTCAAATTCCAGTAGCATTTCAGTCAACTTCAACTGTTGATTCATACATTCCTCAAATGAAAGATGTAAAGAAAGGGTACTTGCCCCCTCTAAGAGAAAGGGCTCCTGTGAGCCTTCATCTGCTCCCACCAAAAAAGCAGCCCTTTTTTTTTAAGCTCAGTTACAAAAAGAAAAAAGTCCTGTGACTTTGTGATTAAAAACTTCTATCAACCCTCCCACCCACATAAGTGCAACTTAAGAAGGTGCAATAAACCATTTAAAACTATATAGAGCAGCCGCTCAAATACCGTTTTTCCAATCCAGTTTCAAATAAAACAAATTTTTTTTTCTTGGTTGCAAATGCTTTGATTGCAACTGTGAGAAACAGTGACCAGCAGTCCCCCAGACACAAATTTGCTATAATGTTAAAAGCTGCCAGGAAAGAAAAAAATCTCTTGTTCCAAACGACTTAAAAACTGTAAAGGAGTGTAAAAAGGAACCGGTAAAAACCCTCGAGCGTAAAATATGAAATATGATTTTGGTTTAAATGAAGAGCAAAGTCTCCTTATTGTTTACAGTAAAAAACACCAGCTGA
>PVKN010009666.1:12779-23466 GCA_004027915.1 Capromys pilorides
TTTTGCTTTTCATCTGCAAAATGAGAAACTAAAATCTGGGAAAACTACAGAGTTGCTTGGAGGGTGAGCAGACACAAGGTTCTTGCCCTGACACACCCCCTGAAAACAAAACCCGACAAAACTCATTGTGCATTAATTAGTGCAGAAACAAAGACAGATTCAGCAAGTGCAAAGGTGACTACGATTTTCCCTTGTCCTCGGGAAGCCAGCTCCCTGGTTGCCAATGGCAGGATAGCGGTGCAGGCTGCTGCCTGAACTGCAAGCCTCAAGTGCCACCGGCCACTGGGCACTGCCTGCTGCTCCTCTAGCTGGAGTCTCGGTTCTTCTGGTTCCGCATTAGAGGGCTATGGTGGCGCAGGCCTTCCATGCTATGCCGCCAGTGCCAACAGCTCCGGCAGAAATACTTGAAGCAGACCTGGACCAGAGGGACAGAAAGAGGAGAGCCATGGCTGTGTGTGTGAACCAGGCACATGAGCTGGGGCAAAGCAGGTTGTTCTTATAAGAGCTTCTGTAGGGCTAGAAGACAGAGCACCTCAGTGCCCTTTACATTCCAAGGCCTGACCTGTGAGTTGATCATGTTGTTTGTGGGGGCCTTCGTGAGAATGTGTTAGGTTTTCTCTTCCAAATATGTCAGCATCACTGTAGAATCATGTAAACACAGAAGGGCTGCTAGTGTCCTAAGAGGTCCCAGGCTCCCCTCACATTTGTCTTAGTGTGACTTTAACCAGCCACACAAATGCTACTCGGAAACCTCTTAGAAACAGGGAATCTCAGTTATGTACCCCAAAGCTCCAAAATCCTCAGGTGACAAGTTTGAGAAGCACTGCCACACACCTACATTTATGTTCCCCATCAGGTTTGTCCCTCGGAAAGGTGCCATGCTACTCTCTGCCTGACAACTTTCATGCTGTACTCCAGACCAACATATACTACTTCATTCTTCATCTGGATGTTATGGAAGAGCTTAAGCTCGTCTTGCTAAAGATAGAGACCCAACAGCCAGGGTACAGCCCCAGTGCAAATATCACAGCAGTCTAGAGGCTCCAAAAAGGGTTCTGGAACAAAACCTCTAGAGGCCCTCAGAACTAGAGCAGCACTGGCTGGCTCACAGGTACTGCTGACCTCATTGCCCAGCCACAGTGCCATAGTCCACAGCAGCTGCCCCAGAAAGAAAAGCAAGGTAACAGGACTTGATTCAACAAGCTTCCACAAGAGTTCAAGGTCAAGCTGACTTACGTTGGGTACCCTATTTCTTCCTGATCCACTCTTAAATATCCCTCAGACCTAGACACTCAGGGCCAGGTGTTGTGCATACCTGTAACCCTGGCACTCAGGGGGCTGAGGCAGGAGGATCACTGTAAATTTGAGGCCAGCCTGGGCTACATAGTTCAAGGCCAGTCTGAACTACAGCATGATCCTGTCTCAAAAAAGCCCAGCAATGACAAAAGGAACTCCAATATTTAATGCATGGTATACAAACATGGTAGAAGAATTCCTAATTGAAGAGAAAGAGTGTAGTTCAGTAACTCCTAGCACCGGTGAGGCCCTGGATTTGATCCTCAGCACTACCCAGACCCAAGAAAAAGACCAAAGAACTGTTCACTGAAGTGAGTGTTTGTTATGGTTTGTGTACAGATGTTCCTCTAAAGCCTCATGAACTCATGGGCAAGCTTCTAGAGTTTCCAGTTGACTTATGGTCCAATGCTGGGATTATGGGTCTGAGTGGCTGTATACAATATAAAGGATGAAAAGAGGTTTGTTTGCTGCTGTTTCTCCATTTTGCTCTTGCTGCTGTTGCCATGAATTGTTGCCCTTTGCCATGTGTCACTCTGCCTTGGATCTAGCCAAATAGAGATTTAAATGTCCACAAGCTGTGAGCTAAGTAAACCTTTCCCTCTTTAACTTAGTTGTTGGCTTGTCCCAGTAATGAGAGAAAAGTAATCAGGACAAGGTTTCAGAGACATTTCCAGTAGCCAGGGAGCTTACCTGATCTCGACAGAAGAAGGGGCCAGGCTGAGAACTGCAGATGTGACACAGAGAATCTTCTAGATAGGGGTCAATCTGAACCTGTAGAAAAGCAACAGAAGGGATGCAGCACCCGGATGGAGGGACAAGAACACATGACTGGGCCACACACAGAATGCAAAACACCTGCATGTTTTCAGAAGGCTAAAGAAAATTATGGGCCAAATACAGATAGAGGTCATAGAGAACAGACTCACACTACACAGAGTCAGGCTAGCTGCCTTGCAGGCAACCACACATACCTTCCTGCCTGGTCATCTCAGCACACTATCCCCCAACCCTCCTATCAACTAACAGCAGGTGAGTGTTTGGAAGATTTAGGTGAGGTTGTACAGCAGGGAACTCGCCAATGCAGACAAATACCAGCACAAGGAAGGTGCTGCTATCTAGCCCCAGACTGCTCAATACTACCTGCTTCATTCCTCCTGAGTCCATGAAGGCCAGGCCCACCTCAAACCCTGACCTGACTCACTTCTCTAGTTCCTTGATGGTTCCTAGGTAGTTACTGGCCTAAGCCGCTCTCAGATAACCCACAGTAAGGATGCAAAAAAACTCACCTTCTTGGTGAACTTAGTGGTCTTGATCTCCACAAAAGCAGCACTGACTGCTTTTAGGTAACTACGCTGATTATTGAAAGTAACTCGTCCAGACCCTAGAACAAAAAGACCAGAACTTACCATCTAGGTAAATTCTTTCAAATGCCACTCTTCAATATCCCACAACCCTGTTCTTATACGAGTGCTCTCCAATAGAAATGTACAATAAGCTATTTTCTTAATTTTTAATTTGGTAGTAGCCACATCAAAATAAATGTCAAGTACTAATTTAGATTATATATTCTATTTAACCCAAGGTGCATAAAATATTTTAACATGGAATAGAAGCCACATTTCAAGCACTAATAGCCACAGCTGGCTGATGGCTACTGTCTTAGATGCTAGAGTTCCAGACCTCATGTTGGTATAAATCAGGAGAAAAGGGAAGGGACTCCTCTGGTGTAGGTAGATGCACAGATAATGGCAAATGGCTGAGGGTGGAAACCAAGAGGCCAAAAGAATGCCTATTTAAAGATCAGGTCCAGCAGTCAAGCCCCTGCTGGCATGGAGGAACTTTGAGTAACCAACAGGAGAGCCAGAAGATGCTCCATCCTGCCAAGTGCCGCCTCCTCCCTACAGCCTCTGAAGTTCTTGTTCTCAGTCTGTAGCACAGCACTGATGAACACATGGTGCTCCTTCCTGACCAGATGCACTGTGGGTGGGTAGATTAAGCATCTGGGAAGGTAGGTTAGCCACACTGGGATTAGACAGTCCAGGCTCCACTTCCAAACCCACCTCTGTGGCAATTCCACCATGTCATTGGAACTGACCTTTCTCAGAGAGGCTGAATGAACCCATAGATCAGCCCAGACTGCCTTTGAGATGGGAGAGCACAGCTATGACAGCATTCTATTTGTTCCAACTCACCCAGAGCACCCTTCCTTTGATCTAATGTAATCTCTGACCCTAGGGAACATCAGAGATTTTCAAGAACTTTTCATAAAGGAAAATGAAAGCAGCTGTGGTGCCACAGTCTATAATCCCCATACTCTGAGGCAGAAGGACATCCACAAGGCCAGCCTGAACTTTGGAAGTTCATAAACCAACAGGACAAGTTCAGGAAAGTATAGCCTTTTTCAATGAAATATTCCATTATCTATCCAAAACTGTGAACTCTGAGCTACCGACAAAGTCCCTCCCAATTCACATCAATCACCATCTACAGCTTCCAATGACTTATTTTTCTCCTGCCTAGGAGGTGGGGCAGTACTGGTTACTTATTTGGGAAAGATGCTACGCTGCTGGTAATCACTGATCAGCAGGCCTGGGACAGGCCTCACTCTGCTCTCAAGGGGAAGTACTACAATCTTGGTCTACTCTCATGGGCCACTAAGCTTTCCCACACAAAATTAGGACACTTACCAATGGGATACTTGTGCTTATCTGTGTCAATCCCAGCATACACAACTCCACCAAATAGGTCATTCAAGATGGCAGCTAGAGCTTCAGCATTGAGCATCCCGTGCAGGGCACCAACAAACACTGTCCTACTGGGGTCCAGCCTCTGAGAAGGGCTCCGGACAAAGTTGCTGTCAGCCAAGACCCAGGGGATCACCTGCACCTGAAAACCCCCAAAAGGTGTATCAGCCCTGGCAAATGGCAAAAACAGAGGGAGGGGCTCCTGTGCTCTGGAGACTACATGAAGGCTGCAAAGGCCTGTGCAGGAGTGAGAAGGCACCACTGCCTATCTCAGGCACACAGGTGTTCAGTAAGGTACTCTACCCACCCCCAAGTATTTAGAATGGTAAAAGTGGAACAACAATACTCATTCACCCTATACAGTAAGCAACAAAGTATCAACTGTTATGCCCAGGAACCCAGTATCCTGTTATAACTGCCAACTGTGTGGTTCCAACCAAGGGCCCTGAACACTAATGAAGACAGCATCTAAGTTCTTGAGAATGAAATAATTTACAAAGACAATAAAAGCTTGAGGCCTGAAGAACAGAAGAATAGGAATGCTTATGATATTTGTAACATGGTTACTGGCCCACCCTATGCATTGGAGGTTTTATACCAGAATCAGTGGCAAAGAGGGAGAATGGAAAGTCATACAGACACCCCTGAGGTCTTGCAAAGCTAGGTGACTCTAAGGTAGCAGTTGATATGTCCTTCACCTTTGCTCTGAACCTAGAAGAAAACCTAGAGAGCAGGTGGAGGAATTCACAACAAAATGAGTACTATGTATTTCTAGAAGATTCTTCTGCGGAAATCTTTTAAAAATGTCTTGAAGTAGGAAGAGATCTCTGGCAGGAAGCAGCAAGGAGGCAAAAATGGTAATTCAGAGGACAGGACGTGGACAAGGTTGGGGCCAGGGACATAGCTCAGCGGCATTAGCACTTGCCTGACAAGCACAAGGTCTTGAGTTCAATCCCTGGTACCACCAAAAAAAAAAAAAAAAAAGATGTGGACAAGGCTGCTGGCAATTGGAAAAGAAGAAGTTGAGAACAAGGAGATTCTGCAATCACTGAGTCTACAAAACTCATACTGCTTCAGCATGGTGGGTAAGTGAGATAGAATCAGGACTAATGTGATCTGGGCCTACAAGACCTGGGGATAAGAGTAACTGGCAAAAGTTACTAGGGGAGCCAACTTCATCAGAAGATGAAAAGTCCTTTTTTTCCCCCAGTACCTGAGATTGAAGTCAGGAAGTTTATGTTTGCCAGCAGGCACTGAACTATCTCCCTGGCCCAAAAAGTCCCATTTTACACACAGAAGAGTTTGGGGGTTACACAGCATCCAAAGGAGAGCCCACAGGAAGGAGGCTATCAGACACTGTGGGAGACTAAAGTGGCGAATTAGTATAAAGGTTAAGCATAGAACCATGGAGTAAGTATCTTGAGATGGAAAAGAGAACAAGGAGTCAAATAGTAACCACACCTCCAATAGAAGAGAGGACACAAAGAGAAGAGTCAGAGGGGTAGAGAACAGGGACAGCCTACAGTCAGTTATCAAAGAAAGATGTAAGGTGATGACTAAGGAAGGGAGAAGGGAAGGCGTCAACAGAGAGACTGAGAAGTGAAATGTATAAATGTGGCTGAAAACAGAGGACCAGGAAAGCATGTGGAACTAAGTCCGGGACTACAATGAGCTCGTGCCCATAACCAAAAGATGAAAGAAAACAGTGAGCTGTGTGGGTCACAGCAGCAGCCAGGAAACATCTATAAGACCAATACCTTAGAAAATATTGATGATTCATTTAAATATGATGTGATCATCTCAATAAAATGGGCATTTTCTCCCTTACTATACAGATTTTTTAAAAAGAAAGGTTTTACTTTATAGAGTAGTTTTAAGGCTCGCAGTAACACTGAGCAGAGATTTTCCTCAGACTCGTTCACTACCAACATCCAGCCCCTGGGGATAATGAACCTATAATGATGTGCGTCCATCACCCAGAGAATTCATTATGTCAGGATTCATTTCTGATGTTTGATGTACATTTTGTGTGTTTGACAAAATGTGCAGGAAATACATGTACCATTACAGCATCACACAAAAAGTTCTGCTTCCCTAAAATATCCTTTGTGTTATGTCTACTCATGCTTCTCTGATAAGCTCCTGGAAGTGACTAGTGATTTTAATTTAAAAAAGGAATTTTAGTTTCTCATTTTATAAGCTAGCAACTGAACATTACATAACTCTTAGAAAGTGAAATTTCAGACCTATAACATACCTAGTTCAATGTGATAATACTGTATTCTATAGTCACTTTTTAAAACCATCACACTGAATTAAAAAAAAAAAAAAGATTCTCAAACTCTCCACTGGAACCACTTAGGAAGCCTGATTGAAATGGAGGTTCCTAAACCCCACCCACATATTTAGTAAGGTAGAGAGAAATAAATGCAGGCCTCCCAGATGCCAAGGACACATCAGGGTGAGCAAAAGGCAGGGGTGCAGAAAGAACACTGAGTTATATAGAGATTAGTATTTAACTTCTTCCAAACTCCTGAATGGAAGTGAAGAAGCTACTCATAGGAGGGTGTAAGCAAGGAGAAGTTTACCCATCATGAAGAGGGAGTTGGGAGTAGCAGAGGGCTCAGCCTAAGATCAGGACTATGGAGAAAGAGTTCTTGCCCCAGGAAGAATACTTTTGGCTGCACCTGGTGTGTCTACTCTGACTAGGAATCCAGTGCGCCTCAATATGCCAATCACTTGGACCCAGAGGGGTACCACACTGACTCACCTCCTTGCAGCGCATCCTTCGGCTAGACATTTTGAAATAATATTCACTCAGACCATCTGGGCTCAGCGGGTCATGAGAGCAAGCCTGAAGCAGGGCCCTGACAGACTTCTCAAGTTCGAAGACCAGATATACATATCCTATTCACAATGAGAGGGAGAAGTGCGTTACTATTCCTCAGGCTTGGTTTTTCATCATGAGTTTTCTTCTAAGAGAGGGGGGCTTTGTGTACCAGACACATTTTTGCTCTATTCCTGAAGTCTTGCTGAATGAAAGCACCTGCTATGCTGTATACCCAGGTCAAGGGAGAGAGATGCACACCATCTCCCATCTTGATAAGCGAGTGTTCTGGTAAGCTGGGAACAGAGGACTTCACCAAGGCCCCACAGCTCTCTGTCCCAGAACACAGAGTATGCTGTCAGCAGAACTAAGTGGGATGGCAGGTCTGTAAACAGTTTACCAGGGGACACAGGTACAGCTTTAAAAGCCTAGTTAAATCATTGGTTTAGTTCAATGAAGATGGGAGAGGAGTTAAAATAGAACTTGCATCTTTCTACAGGGAAGGGATCTCATTTCAGACCAGTGAGGGATCAGATGCTTGGTCCTCATTCCTGCAAACTCCAAAGGGATCTCAAAACTAGGTCAGGCAACAACCTGACTGAGCAGTGGCAGGCGAGCAAAGGAAAGCTTTCCCAGCACCACATTCCAAATGGGAAGGTGCTGCTGGGTTCACTTCTGGAGGGGAACTGCAGAGAAAAGGGATTCAGAGGCAGCTCCCTGCACTGAGCATGGACAGACGAAGAGTAGTTCAGAAGAAATAGGGGGATATGAGAGGTCAAAGAGGAAGTGCTGCCCACAGAAAGGTCTGTGCCTCGAGTGCCCACCATGGTACCAGCATGCAGCTGTGACATCCCAGTACCCTTTGGTGCAATTACATACTAAGGAGGGGGAAAAAAAAATTCCTACCATGTCTTTATTACCTTTAGGCATATTACCTTTGGGAGGACACCGGGGGTGCTTGCCATCCTTACCAGGCCACTCCACACTCAGAGAACCAAAAACACGGAAGGTATTAACCAATCCAGCTGCAGAGAGACAAGAAAAAGCAGAAGAAACTGAGGCCCAGTCTTCCCCAGAAAAGCCACAAGCACAGGACTGCCTGTCCAATTCCTGGTTCACCTCTTTTGACGAATAATTCTGTGCTGACCTCTAGTCTCAGGAAACAAGTGTAAGCACCAGACACAGAAGCACTATACCTTGAAGTGCTCTCAGCCTCTGCAGCACCTTGTACTGAAACAGGTTTAGCCTCCGGCCTTAAGCCTAAAGTTCATGCTCCTAAAAGGCCCCATCTTCTGCTTTGAAGCAAGCAGTCCTGAAGGTAGCTTACCTTCTGTAATATCCCAAGGAACACCTCCTAAGAACACCTTGCAAGAGTAGATGGGATTCTTATAGTTACGGGGAGGAAGCTGGCCACTCCAGGTACAGGTGGCTTCATTCACAGCTGTGATAGGATACAAAGAAACAAGAGGCCAGAGAATCAACAAAGTTACCACATTTTCCCTAGGATGAATTATCTGAGAAAGAAACAGACTAGCCACTGTTCCAATCTGGCCATCTGGGGGAATATCTACAACCATTCTAAAAGATAAGAAACTTTATGTCTCACCAAACCACTCTATTCCCAGTAAAATTTAAAAGACTACAAAGCTAAAATACAGGGTAAAAATGATCATACCCCAAGCTATTTTCAAAGACATAACTGATACGCTAACCATAAAGCATACCTAGTTACTACTTATAGCATTATGAGTTTATCATTATGTGAAAGTAAATACAGTAATTCATATACAATGTCCCATGGGCGTTTTGGTCTATACTGACTTCAATACTAAAATGAGAAATTTAACTTCTATCTGAACTCATCAATCATCGAAATAAGAATACTGCCAACCGAAATCACTAATAACAACTCATCAAGACACAGAATTTCACAGCTATTCCTCAGCTTTTGGAGCAAGTTACAACCATCCCCTAGACCGGAGAGATAGCTCAGTGGCATAAAGCATCTGCCTGGCAACCTGAGTTCAATTCTTGGTACAAAAAAAAAAAAGAAACAAACAAACAAAAAAACAGAACCATGCCCCATAAATGCCAGAGCTTTCCTATACCATCTGAATAGCCATAGGGCTGTCCTTAATGCCAGCACTGCATAGTGGAACCCACTTCCCTCAGCTTCCTATTTATGCCAATGAGAAGCACAAATACCATAGTAAAAACCCTTCCTGCTTTATAGGTTTGGAACTATCTGCTACCTAACCTACTCCTGAATATTTATAGACTTCTTGTAGGTGACCCATTCTATCAGTCTGTAAAACTTGTCTCAGCTCAGTCTGTGCATTTCTAGGCCACAGACTGACCTAGGCAGTGACTGGCTTGTTCTTGCCCATTTTTCCTCCTCCTCAGCAGATCCAATGAAATGAAAAACCATCTTTTTTTTTTTTTTTTTTTAAATTCAGGAAAAGGTTGTGTAGAGAAAGTCCCAAAAAGACAGACCCAATATGTCACTACAAGAAGAAACTGGGGCCTGTTGGCAACAGTTTAGGGCAAAACCCAGAAGTAAATATAATAGATTCACTCCAAATCATGGTTATGTCATTTTATAGCAAAACAATAGCAAAAGAAAAAGCACAAGCATGGGTTACCAAAACCATGAGGTGACCACGGCAACTGCATTATGAGAGGAGAATGAGATCTGCGCCATTTTGTGAGGGGACAAACTAAAACCTTTAGAAACAAATAAACAGAGAAACTAACATCTACTTAGTCACCAGCTACAGGACCCCAAACAGTGGTTGATAAGCATGTCCCTGAAGGCTTCCAATAGCATATCTAGCTCATTTATTTTCAAGCACTGGTATATGATAAAGAATACTTAATGTAGCTGGTGATATGACTGAGTGGCAAAGCTCCAGCCTGGCAAGCACAAGGTCCCAAGTTCAATTTCTGTACCAACAACAGTATTTAATGTGTTGAAAATACTTTAAATGAGAGCATCTTAACCCCCAAGAGACCACAGCACTTGGGGACATCCTACATCCCTAAAGATTGACAAATGGGCTACCCACCCACAGTATATCCCTAAATGTGCCCATCAGAAAGCCTTAGGGCAGACAGTCTCAGCATGGGCTTGTTTCATAAGGTTGTGAATTAGGAATGAGGGAGACAAAGTTCCAGACATCATTTCCTGGATGGACATGATGAAGATGCTCATGAAGGAATCAAAAGCCAGGGCAGCACACAGCCAATCTACAGAGAAGTGAGACACAGACCTAACTCTTTATGCTGTGCCCTATGCACCAGATTATCTGCTTCATTCTATTCAGGCTCAAAACTGTCCTTTACTCAACAAACAGTTCTTTGCAGATCTAGAAACTTCCATATGCAACCAAATCCCTTGCTGTGCTTCAAGAATGAGGCCTCAGCTCCATGCATATCTCAGCCACCACACTCACCTGCAGCTTGCCGGTGCAGTCTGGCCTCCCTCTCTATGCTGAAGGGATCCTTGGGAGCTTCAAGGAGGTCCCAGGATGGCCACATGGAAGCTCCTGGCCATCTCTTTGAAGCACTAGTTGGGGAGGGTGTGATTGCAGCGAGAGCAGCTTGCTCTTGGTCTATACGGGACCCAACCCCCATCTTTAAGGGGTCTCTTGGACCACTCCCTGTCAGAGACAGGAAGGGCAGAGGAGGAGAAATGCGAAGGCTTGACTAGGGGAGGAAAAAGTAAGACACAGCTTTTTAAAGAATAATTTTGTTACAAAGTAATAAACTCTACAGAAATCATGAAAAATACCTAATTCATTATCATTTGTTAAATTTTTAG
>PVKN010009667.1:0-23478 GCA_004027915.1 Capromys pilorides
ATGCTGGTGCCATTTTGGAACCTGGTGGTGTGGCTGCTGCCACCATTCTAGAACATGGGGCTCTTCTCTGCTTGCTGGGACAAATACCTGACACTCAAAATAAAGAAAGGAAAGGTTCATTTAGCTCACAGTTACTGGAGGCTTCAGTCCATATTCATCTGACTCCAAGGCAGAGGCACATGGCAGAAAGAAAACTTTCACAGCAGCTGGTAAGAGCAAGAGTGCAGGGAAAGAGGTAGCAGCAGCTCAAGCAGCTAACTTCTCTTCGTACTTTACATTGAAATGCAAATCACCTGCCCCAGGGGAGGTGCAGCACCCATTTTCACAATAGTCAATTACAAATTCCAGAAGCTGCCCCATAACTGATGCTTTGGGGGGATACCTGTACACAAACCATAACATTCTGCCCCTGGACCCCCAAAGACTCATGCACATCCCTTTAAACAAAAGACATTCTAGTCCATCTCTAAAAGTTCCCAGACGCAACAGTTTCAGCATTGCTGAAAAGTTCCAAGTCTCTGTGAGCCTCTATACAAATGGAAAATAAACACATTCAACATTCAAAGGCACAAGATATACATTACCATTCCAAAAGTTATACATAGCAGAATACCAAGCATTGGGACCAGCATAAGTCCAAAATCCAAAAGGACTAACATTAAATCCTGTAGGTCCTTGTGGAACATATGAAGCACTCTGTGACAAATTGTAAGTTCCATGTGGTCTGCCCCTACAATACTCTTGGTAGATGTAGCTCCCATGACTTCTCTTTCAGGCTGGATTTGCTCCCTCTTTGCACAATTCACATTCCTGGCTTTTCCAAACTACTGGGCTTTCCACTGAACAGGATTCTCACTCACAGATTTATACTGCCCTCTCAGGAGCACACTACCTGGCCTCTTAGGCCTTCTTCTGAAATCGAGGTGGAAGCCTTCTTGATCTCAGAACTCCTGCATTTTCAATGTGCCTAAAACCATTGCCACATGGATGATGCCAACATCTGCTGCCAGCTGGAGCAGTAGCCATGCTTTCCTTTATCTTGGCTGTAGGGATTGAATGCCTGGAATGCTGAGCACTCTGACCCTGATTCTGAAGACTACATTTTCCATGCCTGCGCCATTTTCGAACCTGGTGTAGCCACCTCCACCATTCTGGAACAAAGGGCTCAGCGGCTTTCCACTCAAGGCAAAGTCCCTGACCTTTACAATTCTGAGGCTGCAAAGGGTGGAGACCTGACACCTCCTGTGATGCCCTCAGGCAATCTTTTCCATTCTCTGGTTCCTTATCAGCAATAGAGATCCTTTCAGTTCTATCTTTGCAGTCCACTGCTTTATTGGCACTTCCTTTCTGGCCAAACTCACAACATTTTGAGCCATCTTGCTGGGCTCCTTGCTCTTGATTTGCAACATAAATCTGGCTAGACTCCCCCTATAGCAGCCATGACATTGCCCCAATATTTGCCTGCTTTGAAATAGCTTTTGAAAGATTCATCAGTCCACCATGCTTAAACTCAGTCTTAGGCAAAGCCTCTGGGCATGAGCAAAATGCAGACAACTTCTCTGCTAAGTCAAAACACAAATGATCCAGAGTCCAACAACCAATGCAGTCCTTCCTTCAAACAGAAATCTCCCAAGTCTGGTTTTTACAGGCCAGCTTTCTATCAGCCTTCTGGTCTCCTGAGCTCTGACCAGAATCTCCCCTATAGAAGAACTGAAGCTGTTCCAGATCTTTGTAAGTACGCAACATCTCCAAACCTTTCCTATCTGTTTCCATAAGCCATTTCCAAATACTTGTAGTCCACATGGCCAGGTTAGTCATAGCAACAACCCCACTCCTGTGTTACCAAATTCTGTTTTAGTTACTCTTCTCTGGTTTCTGGGACAAATACCCAATACTCAAAATGAGGGAAGGAGAGGTTTATTTAGCTCACAGTTACTGGAGGTTTCAGTCCATATTTAGCTGGCTCCAAAGAAGAGAGGCATATGGCAGAAAATAACTTTTCATGGCAGCTGGCAAGAGCAACAACACAGGGAGAGAGGTAGTAGCAGCTCAAGTAGCTAACTTCTCTTTCGTTCTTACATTGAAATGCAAATCACCTGCCCCAGGGGAGGTGCAGCACCCCACATCCACAATAATCAATCACAGATTCCAGAAGCTGCCCCATGACTGCATGAAGCTTTGGGGGACACCTATATACAAACCATAACACCAAGACAAACTTTAATAATGATAAGAAAAGCCAGGTAAGACTTCATTCAGGACCTCTGCAGTAGTCACTGGGACCGTGAAAGTGAGCTTGTGTCATGTGGGAAAGACATCAGACTCAGCCCTGAATGCAGCACAGGCAGTGAGAACTCCTAGCCAAGGAACTGGGGTAGAAAATGGCCAAGAGGAAGCATCCAGATAAGAGAACTTCCTTCCGCTGAAACTGACCTATCAAGAGTGACACTGGACAGGAGGTGGTGCTCAAATGTCACCTGGGGATGACAAAATCCTCAACACTGTGAAGTCGGGGAGGGTTGTACACTGTGCTGCACTGTACCATCCTGCAACCCCCAAGGGTGGACAGGAAGCAACTGCTTAGCTGGAATGCACAGCTTCTGAAAATCCTGATGTAGCATGGGTAAAACACTAAAGAAAGTTTCAGAGTAAGGAAAACAATGCATTTGAAGAGGGGAAACAGAATAATAGAGATAACGGGCAGCTACTCTAGATGAGAAGGGAGAATTGTAAGGGGAATTGCTGGTGGATTTTTTTTTTTTAAGTATTCACTACAAGATCTACAGGTTCTCACCACATAGATCAGACTCATAGTGATCCTCCTGTTTTCAGCCTCACAAATGCTGGGATTACAGGCTTGCCCCACCGTGCCCAGTCTCAATTGTGGTTTCAGTGTGCCTCAGTGGCAGGGCTTGCAATGCAAGCCGGGATCGAACTCTTTGGATTTTATTTTTTTTTTGGGACCGGGGTTCAAACTCATGACTTTACACTTGCCAGGCTGGCACTTGTGCCACGGAGCTATCTCCCTGACCCCACTCCCATCCCCACCCCGTGGATTTTTTCATCTGCAGCTCTTTTCATTGAGATCTTTGTGCCACATAACCTCTTGAAATCCGCTTGGTTCTCTGGTTTGTCTTTCATCCTAACCCTGACTTCTTCTGGCCATGAGACATCTTCCTTGTCCTTGGTGGAGGTTAAAACTAGGAGTGAGTTCTTAGAGACATGCAGTGCAGTTTAGGTTTAAGGAGTAAGTGAAGAGGAAGTGTATGATTCTTGTAATAATCATGCTACCTGGGATCTTCCTCAGAGCTGTGTGCTTTGTCTTCCTAATTGCTCCAGTCTAGCTACCTTTACCTTTCTAATTGGTGCAGTCTGGCTTCAGGTAAAAACTACTTTATTACTTTTTAATAAACTCAGTGAAGCCTTCATCGTTTTTCCAGCTTACAGTGCCCCAGGTCCCTCCAGCACCACAATTCCCACTGAAGAGCAAGGTTACATGAGAAGGGTAGAAAATCAAATTCTGGAAAAGGGCCTCATGCAAGTTAGATTTTATACAGGACAGTCTCCCTGTGTTAAGCAGAATGACTACCTGAATACCTGTCAACTGTTGTTTGAGTTGTGTGAATGAGCTTTAGACATGGAAGACTTAATAGATAATGTTCATTTGATATAATGCCAAGACATGTGACCCTCAAAGTCAGCCAGCTCTCACAGACTATCTTACGTCCTTCTTCTATTTCTTTAATGTGCTTTCATGTATTAATTATTTTTTATTAGATCTTTTTTGTTTATTTTTAAATTTTCCCCAATAGTTTTACAATTTCAGCACTATTTTTATAAGTGACTGTGCTACATTGTTTATATCCTTTCCAAAGTTGAACACATACATTGCATAAAGACTTTTAGAGAGTACTAATTTATGTGATGAATTTAATTTTAATTTTGCTGCTTTTGTTGCAAGCAGCTATGTTAAATAGAAAAGTTACAGGAAGTCAGACAGAGCCGGGCTCTCCAGGAGACTGTATGGAAGACAAGATGACTTTACAACTTTGGGAGAAGAAAGACCCCTGCTGTGGGCCGGACCTCAAGACAAAAGAGTAAACAAATATAGCCACTTACCTCCCTAGAGACAGGCATCCAGGATTGAGCTTCTGACTGAGTCCTTCACCAACAGCACCAGGAAGTCACTAACTGAGCTCCCTACATGAAAAGCCCCAGTTCTTTATTCATGCCTGCTTGCCATGCCTGCGTGATACATGATTTGCTTTTCCATTTAGTCTGGATTCAATCAGTTTTACCTGATCAATTGTGCTTCTGCTCTCATTGGTTGATCCTAATTTTGTCCCACCTCATGTGCGAATCAGGAAGCGATGTCACTGCACATCTGTTCTCTGAATGAGACCATTTTTCAAGATCTCAGTATTTGGCAGCTGCATATTTAGTGGTGATCCACAGCAGTGGATAAATTTGATAAATTTTGTCCAAAATTTTATAAAGTAATATGTACACAACTACCAATGAAAGTGATATTTATACATTTCACTTTTTAACCCATTTCTTTATGAATGTGGGTTGGTTGCTCATAACTTGTCTGCTTATAATTGCTGTTCCCATGCAACTGTCCATTTTATGCCTGAGTGTATATGCTCACAAAATCATGCATGTTATTGTCCATTTTATTATGCATAGTAGCCTATTACTAGTCTGTTATGTTTTTACGTTTCTAAAATAAAACCCCTTGAAAATGCAAATACTGTTTTTAGAGACTTTTTTTTTTTTTTTTTCATAGAATTAAAGTGTGGGATTTTGACTTTTTGAGATTTTAGACCTTTGTGGTCTTGATTTATTAGGGACCTGGCCAAGAACCCCAACTGCCTATATGAGAGGTTTGGCAAAAGGATGAAATAAAAAACAGATAAATACATGAAGGGGGCTGGGAGGTCACCCAAGTCAGCCACTCTTCTTTGGGTGCATATAGCTGATATAAGGGCATGAAATTCTCAAACTGAACGATACCTCAGATGAGCTCTTGTTCTCTAAAACCAAAAAATGAAGCTTAGAAGTAATGGCGGTTAAGAGCAGAGTGTATTTATTGGGGAAAAGAAAGCTTCTGACCAAGAGAGGGACAGAAGGAGACTTGAGTGGGTTGCCAAGGAATTTGTGTTTTGTAGGGATATTTATAGAACAAAAATATGAGGTGAAGAGAGTCTCAGGTGGGAAACATGGGAATTTGCACATGAGGCAGGACAAAACAAGGGTCAACCAATAAGATTCCAAGTACAATTGATTAGGTAAAATTGATTAAATTGGGATTAAAAGTGAGTCCTACCAAATGGACATGAATACAGAACAGGGCCTTTTCCTGTTGGGGGTCTTTCTTGCTTCTTTATCAATCCCTGATGTCTACCCCAGACAGTTGCTGTATTTGTTTACTCTCTTGTTTTGAGGAATGGCCCACAGGGGGAATGTCTGTCTCTTCTACAGTTGCACAGTATCTTGTCTTGTATATTGTCATCTTGAAAGCCTACCCCTGTCTGACAGCCTATAATATTTCTACCTAATTCTGCTGTCTACAACACATGGATACCTGGGGTTTGTGGAAAACTCAGACCAGTGACACATGGAGCAATGGATATGTTGGTGTGACTCAAGAGGGCAGAGATGATCCTATGCTAAGAAGGATCTTGTCCTGGAGTGTTTTTAATCTTAACAGTTTTAGTTTTCATGTTAGTTTTAGGTTTTAGTGAGTGGGAGAGGATGATATTGTTATAAGCTTACTTGAGTGACTCTGTCTTGTACCATGCAAGGATTTTAGGAGCTGTTTGACCTCTGGCTCACCCCACCCAATCCTAAACTATGAAATGTGCTAAGACTTTTAGAGACAGGATGTGACCCCAGTGTCCCAACGCTCAAACTGAGAATTGACTTAACCCCGGCCCTAGTGGACACAAGCCCTCCTGCCCCAGAACAAATTCTGCCTTTGCCTTTGTTTGGTCTGAATTCTGTTCTTTCCTTTATTTGATTGAAACTTTGTACCTCCCCTCACCTGACTTGTGGTCTTAGCCTTAAAACCCTATAATTGCTTTGTGTGCATTCTCTTTGGTTTTGCTGGGAGAGTGTTCCCACTGAGCTCAGCTAATAAAGTGCTCCAAATTTTGTTTTTGGTTTTGGGTCTTTGTTTTCTTCAAAATTTGCAACAATCTATCCTTAAAGCAATAGTGAGAAATGTCAAAGGTGTGATACAGATAATCCCAAACCTCGGTTTATCCCTTAGGGAAGTATGTAAGCGTAGCCATTGTGAATTTGTGATTCTCAGCACTGCTGCTTTAGAGTTTAACATCAGCACTCAGGACATCAAGACTGTGTCTTTTGGAATTGCAGCCCAAAGCTGTCCTCTTTACTTTTGTGGCTTTTCTGTGCTTCAGGGCGTCCTGGTTCTCTCCTAGAATCATCTCCATCAACAATCAAATGGGGCCAAGATTTCAGTCAGTATTTGTAAGTACTTTCAAATTAAAAGATAAAAACATTTCATTATTCTCTTACTGGAAATACTCTACGAGTTTCTAAATCTTAAGTTTAAAAACAAAGGAGTTAAAAAACACAAATAGAAAGCAAATGCTTACTGATGTCACTGTTTTCTTATAAAATACAGCCAGGTGAATATGCCATAGCTGGTCTCCCTCTGGAAAAAAAAAAGTAAAATTAATGAGACAGACTGTCCTCCAAAATCTGACAGCAATAGACATCCTGACAGCAGCAGAGGTGAATATAAATTGTATAGTTGTATGATCCTTCTGCTAATGTCTCAGCAGCTGTTTAAGATATTAAATAACAGATCAACAATATGTTCAACTAAAAATTTCCCTAGATCTTACCCTTATCCTCTATATAAAAAGTCACTACTGTCTCCTCTTGGTGGAAATCTTTGTTTCCCATATTCATAATTATCCTAATGATCTTATTATCTGGCCCAGGCATACCTAATGATTTCATTTGCTTTGTCTCCTCCAGACTAAAAGCTATATGCCTGCTCAAAATGAAAATGCCTGGTGTCTATCCAGGGCCTTTATATAGACCTGTATTTCTAACTGCTGGTCAACAACTATGACTCTTTTCAGTCTGAAGAAGCCAGAGAGGTCTTGCCCACTGTTCCCTCATGGCAGTCCAGGTTACTTCTTCAGAGGGGGGAAATGTGGTAGGCAGCTGAGTTAGATAGAAATATTGGCAGTCAGTCAAAAGCTAAGTCCTCAAGGAGACAATATGGAAAGCAAGATGGCCTTGTGACTGTGGGAGACAGACACTCCTCCTGTGGGCCAGCCCTGAAGACAAAACTGTAAACAATGCAACTACATACAGCCCCTGGGGTGGGCATCAGAGACTGGTATTTATTTATTTATTTACTTATTTATTACAGGGTCTTGCTACACAGCTCAGACTCATAGTGATCTTCCTGTTTCAGCCTTTCCAGCACTAGGATCATAGGTGTGCACCACCATGCCGTTTCACCATGCCGTGGCATAGCATGTGGTACCAGGGATAGAATCCAGGTCCTTATGCTTGGCAAGCAGGCACTTAGACTGCCGAAGTATCTCTCCTGTGCAGTTATTAGATTTTTGCAGGATGTTTAAAATGTTCTTTGTGCATATTGTATTTTCTAAATAAAAATAATTTTAATTATTCCTTTCCAGCTCTAGGGCTTTGTTCCTTCCTTGTATCTCCTTCCACTATAGAGGATCTTCACTAAAATGAAAGGATGAGACCAGAAACCTTCAACTGGGTCCCAACCTTGTTTTTTTTTAATGTGGCATTTTCAAAAACACGATAGCAGTACATTCCCAATAATTGATACAATGTATATTGTTGTCCTCATAGTAGTTATACAGCACATAGGATGTAGACATGATAATTTTTCTAATCAAGAGACTGATATTCTAACACATATCAGTCACCTTGAAAAAGCCAGAAAGAGTCACTAACCCAGGCCCCTGAGAAGAGCCCCTGTTCTGTATTCATGCCTGCTTAAGATTCTTTGCAACTCACTCAGATCTCTTTCTGTCCCTCTCTCAGACAGAAGCTTTCTTTCTCTCAGTAAAGTTTCAAGTGGGGAAGCGTAGCAGACCACATGCAAGGAGTCTTTGGAACAGATTTAGATATGGATTTCAATCATACAAATCATTTATATGGTCATGTAAGGCCATAAGGAAGGCCAGGATACGAGATCTTCCAATTTACTCAAGAAATGGAGGAAATGAGATGGAGACCACATGGTAATATCGGCCACATAGGTAGAATGGATCTAAGAATAAAGAAATGGAAAAAAGAAAAAGAAAGGCAAAGAAAGCCTTAGAGTGGTTAAATAAATAAGAATCGAATACCAGGGAGATAGCTCAGTCATCTAAGTGCCTGCCTGGTAAGTGCAAGGACCTGGGTTCAATCCCTGTTACTACAAGCCCTGAAGGTGATGCTAAGCCTGCCACTGAAGCTGGTCATGGTGCCGCACGCCTATAATCCCAGTGCTGGGGAGACCAAAACAGGAGGATACGTACGAGCACAAGCTGCACAGCAAGACCTGAACCAAATACATAAATTAAAAAAATAAAAAAGAATTGAGTGATTCTGACTTGAAGTTCAATTCTTCACCAAATATTTTTTCTACAAAATTTTTCTCTTTTTTAAAAATCTTTTATTTATTTGGTACAGGGTCTCATTACACAGTTTGAATTTGTACTGATCATCCTGTCTCGGCCTCCACAATACTGGGATTACAGATGTGTACCACCATGTCCAGTTTTAGTGGCCTGGTTTCAGTGGCTGGCATGGCATGCCTGGGTTCCAGAGCAGCTTGGCACACAGTACCAGGGATTGAACTCAGATCCTTGTACTTGCTAAGCAGGTGCTTAGACCACCGAGCTATTCCCCAGCCTTCAACAAAGTCTGATGAGTGATGATTGATAGGTTCAGGCCCAAGTATAAATTGCTGAATTATTATGATGGTCATCTAACATGGCTGAATTCCCAAAGCAACAGCTTACTTTCCCAGTGACCACTTCTTCCTTATACCATGCCGTAGTCCCAGATACCTTTTCCACATGTACGAGGGAGACCCCAACCAGTTCTTTATGCATAACTAAAACTGCCCCTGAAACTCCACCCCTGACAAAAGTTTATAAAGTCTCAGCCACCCTTTATCTATCCTTTCCGTGTCTTCAGAGTCAATAAAGGCTTCTTCCATCTTTCCTGGCTCTTTACTGTGCCTCTGGAAAACCTAGCAATGACTTCTTAATAGTCACAGCGCTAGAAAGTGGAGACAAGGCAGGGAGCAGGGTTTCTAGACATAGGGGGCTGAGTGAGGTGCCTTTCTCTTGTTGCTGAGACAAATACCTGACATTCAAAGCTAAAGGTGGAAAGGTTTATTTAGCTTATGTTTCTAAAGTCCATAATTGGCTGGATCCAAAATAGAGTGGCTGGGCAGATAGGCATCACAGAGGAGAAACAGTTTGTGGAAGACAGAAGGTGGCAAGACGATCTAGGATCTCTCAGAGTCTTTCCTTCCCTTCTATCTGATCTAGACCACTTAGGGCAGGCAGCACTCACATCCACAATCCTCGTGCTCTTGAGCCCAGCCTTGCAGTGTGAGTCAGTCCCAGTGTCACACATTCTTGCTGCGGCCATCTCTGAAAAAGCCCCACCTATGTTCACATGGGGCACTGAGGGAACACCTAGACACAGCCATAGCAGAGGCATACTGCTTAGCGGCCAGGCTAAGTGTAGCAGGAGGATGCAGATGGTATGGAATCAGCGAGTCCTGATACTGACCTTACTGCCTCCAGAGCTGGGCTCTAAAAAGACAGAAAAAATGCCTCCTCTCCCTTAGTTCTATGTCTTATATAAAGCTTTACACTCAGAAGCATCCCTTTCCAACCTTACCTACTAAAAGCTTATAAATAGAGGATCTGATAAACTCAAGCTCAGTAGGATATTAAGGACTGACAAAGATTATCTATTAATTTCCTAGGGGCATTTGAGTTGTTAAATAGCATATGGTTTAGGTGGATGAACTGCTGTGAGTTTTTAGATACCATTGTGAAGATGGAGACAAAATTATATGAAGGCTAGTGATGTCTTGTTGACCCTGAAATTATATCTCGAAAGCAGCTACAGTTGACAGAGTCTGTTTAAGAGAGACTGTTCAAGACAGAGCTAAGCTGTGGGATTATAACACCTTGGAAAAATTGCTCATGTGTGAACAATGTGGGGCCAAGTGCCCTTCACTAAAATAGCTCAAGAGTCTGCAATGCACTTATTCTGAACACCCAGAGTTCTATTTTTAAATCACAAGAGCCTCCCGAGGACTAGGGGAGGGAAGCAGAGATAGGGACTGTGGATTTAGAGGGAATACATAAAAAAGCCTCTTGCCTTGTCTATGTTTGGTTCCTCCCTAGGACAGCAACATTTTGGTAGGTAAGATGCATTTCTAAGCCTATTCTTACTTTCATTTATCTAAAAAATTTACTCAAGCAATTGATGGATCGTGTTTAGGGGAGTGAATGAAATCACGCCTCCTCAACACACAAAGATTGTTTTACAACCAGAAAAAGTTTTTAAGTTTATAGGGAACTATGCTTATAAGAGGAGCTGAATCTTTACTGTTGGTTGGCTGATATATTCTTTCTTTGACAATTATTCCTTTCTGAGAGGCAGCATAATGTAAAATACTATTCAAGAATCTTCCTCTAATATTAAAATGTCATTATTCTGTAAGTTATAGAGTCACACCATCTGGAAGAAACTGAGAGACTCAGCTGTGGGCTAGGTGTCTGTCTCTTCTAGGATACTGAGTACACACACACACTGATGCGTTCTTTGTTGATTTCTTTCTTTCCATACCTCTGACTCATAAGTACGAAGGACCAGCTTGCATTCCTGGTTACAGACCAGCTGGAAGTGCGCAATAAAGCCACAAGAATTGGCCTTGAATAACTCAAAATTCCTGACAGCCCATTTATTGGTCATCTCAAGCAGAGTGATTTTGCTAGTTGATTAAGTATTGCTATTGTGTGCTCACTTTTACTACTTTCAAACTCAGTGTGTGGCTTTGTATTATATTGCTCGATGTGCTGACTCTAGAGTCTGGTATATATTTCTGAGAAACACAATTCCACTCAAAGGCTGTCATAAAGTTCAATTTCAGAGAGCTGAGAAAATTCCCACTAGTGTAAGGAGAAAGGAACATAATAGAGAGCAAGCTTGCTATAATACGACTGCTCCAAGTGTTGATAAAGCAACATTTTTGGCTAGGCCTTGAAGAATGGCTGCAGGAAAAAGGCAACAATTGGTAGCACTCTCTCAGAATGAGCCAAGTAAGCCAGATTCTGTCAAGAGAATCTGGGCACAATTTAATGGGGGAGAAGAGATGAGTTAGTCATTTTATATGATGAAATGGTACCCTCCTGCGTCTGGGCCAGACTTCCCTCCACCTTAGTCGCAGAGCATGTTTCTCTTATCGTAGCTTTTAACACACTGTAGTAGTTGCTGATTACCTGACCTGTGTCCTCAGCAGGGTAGGAGCTATTGGAGACTGTGACCATGTGTTGGCTTACTAACTGTGAAATGGCCAATGTTTAAGCCAGTGCTAATAAATATTTGTTGACTGGATGAAATGAAAAATATTCCAAGTAGGATTCAAAATTATAAGCTCTTAAGAATGTATGTGCTTATTTAGTACTCAATAAAATATTTTCTTCCTGCCAGCGCTCTAAACTAAGAACTCCAAATAATAAATTGAACACAAATATTAAGGGCTTATATTTTCTCATTATGGTCCACTAGTTCTACATTCTGTGGTATGACAACTGGAAAATCTAGCCACATTTAAATTTTTTCTACTTATATGCCACATAAATGAAGCATGATACTAATTATATAAAAATTAGACTCATAGCTACTACAGTGTTTAAAATGTCCCCTACAGGTCCTGTGTGCAGAAGTGAGGTTTTGGAAGGCAATTAGATCATGGGGGGCAGAGGATGGGATCATACTCATCAGGGAATTAGTCCATTTAGGAGCTCACAGCTGACTGTGTTGAGCAGAGGCAGAGCCTAATCTGACAAGGTAGGCCACAGGGACCTTGACTTGGAAGGGTGTGTTTTTAAGAAAAACTTTTATCAGTGTTTGCTGTAATACATAAAGAAAATATCACTGTGGAGCATCACTCCATATACAAATCCCACTTTGATCCTTTGTATTTCCTCATCCCCTTTCCTCTCTCGCTTGTCTCCATCCCAGGATTCCCTTCCCATCTCCTCAGGTCTACATGACCATCCCTGGCTGCTCTCTTCTCTGTCTGCCTCCCAGCTGCCCCAGGTGAGCAGTATTCCTCAATCAGGCCCTCCATCATGTGATTTCTGCCTTGGAAATAGCCGATCATAGACTGACTCTCTCCAAGCCATGAGCCAGAAGAAGGCTTTCTTGCTCTAAGTTGTGGGTATCAGGCATTTTTGTTCCACCCATGAAAAAGCTGACTAATGCAATAGTCATAACTGCCCATTCTTAATAACTTCTTGGGGCAGAAAACCCAAGACATTACTGAATCTGGATGGTACTTTGTTATAAATAATATTTGCAATACAAGTCACTCCTTATACTACAATATTGAGTAACCTTAAGTGTACATAATAGACATGAATGAGAAGGTTTAGATCTTGTGCAGTTCAGTTTAAAATCATACCAGTTTATGAGGCAAGGCAGCATTTTAACCCATTTTAAGGCTACTAAAACTGAAGCATGGAATCTTGAATGACTTGGCCAATATTATGGTGTTGGTGATCTAGAAATCCAATAACGTGGGTTTCAATAATATAGAACCTCTTAAGTCTAGACTCTTTGATCCTCAAGACAGCATTCATAACAGCTTTTGTGAGTTTCACAAATTTATTCTGTTAAAAAATCTTTCTTATCAAAGTAGTCAGTATATAGTGCTGTCTTGTTTTTCTGATGGTTTCCTGTACAGTAGACATTTTGATATTAAGAATCCTCACAGTAGCCATAAAAATATTCCTGCTTGTACTTTAGCTATTTTAAAATGGAGACTAAGAAGGCATAGAGCCAAGCTCTCAGCCAGGCAGTCTGATTGTAGATCCTGATCTTGTCGCCTTTCATCATAATCTCTGTCACAATGAAATAAAGACCCATAGGTCTCATTGACTCCCTGAGACTCTGTGACCACAAAGGCTGATGAACTGATTTTTGGCCACCGTAAATGCAACTGGGTTAGCACAGTTGGAGAAAGCTTTGTTTGTGAAACTTCAGCTTTTAAAATACATAACATTCTTCTAAAATGACTTCCTATTTCTTCCTGAGAAAAATCATTGTGCAATCTTTCTAGTGCTAAATTTCCATTACTTTTGAAGTTATAAATTCAGCTATCATTGAGGGCTCCCTTCCTATTGTTCATTTTTCATAGAAAATACAGAACAACCAGTCATTGCTGTTACATCTTATCTTCCTGTATGCTCTTGACAAGAACTACCAGTTAAACAGAGCTCTTTCTGGGAATAGATTTTGAAATAGAAGTTCTATTGTCTCAGTGCTTTTGAGTATGTCTGATGTCTGACTTTCCTTAAGAGATGTCTGTTAGACTATTCTACTTACAGTAACAGCTTAAAGGAATTCAGATGGATTAAAATGTTCTCAAACAGTGATGATTTGTTGTAAGAAGACACAGAAAAGGCCAAGTAACTCCATGAAGAGCAGCCGTTGAAGGGTGGTTCCGGGTCCAGGATGGCTTATGTGACCTCTACAGCTCAGGACCTATGGCTTCAATTCAACATTGTGCTCCACGTGGGTTGGATTCCTCAGACTATTAGGATGTGCCTGGCTTACTACCTTACTCTTTGTGTAAGATTTTGATTTTAATTATCATGAAAGATATCATGAACTTATTTATGCCAAACAATTGTAAAATGAAAATAGCCTACAGATGCCCAATACATTACTAAAAGTAGAACAAAACTTGGCATTTATTTTGTAAAACTTTGCATCAAATCTTCTTTGCTCTGTAAATAGGCATGCTAGTCACTTAGGGAACACCCACCTAAAAAGTGGCAAAACCAGGTTTACCACCCCTCCATAAATATACATGTCTCTTTATTGATCAAGGTTGAGGACTTTAGAATAAGAGATTTACAGAAACATTCAACTATGCTCAGAATTTCCATTACTATGCAGTTACTTTGGATTCCTTTCCTCATGATGGAAAGTGCCATAAAATAGTAAAGAATCTTCTTACAAGAACAGAATGATCTCTCAAGTCACGAGTTTTCCATCTGAGCTATGAAGCCAGGACTGAGATGAGGCAAAGCCAGACCTACCACAGCTATGCAATGAAACTGGTTCATTTTCTCCACCAATCAGCCCCATCCTCTTTATCAGCATGTGGCTGATCCAGCTACTGGTCAAGCAGGAGTCCTGTTCTTATCTCCTTTTATTTCCTAATTAAAATGTTTTCTTGTAAATTCATGTGGTTTTTAAGTTCCATCAGCACTGATGCAAGGACCCACATGAGCCTGTGACACATAAGCAGAGCCATGCCTAGTAGAAGGAGCTGGAGTGATGGGCTGGTGACATGTTTGGACGCTGGCAGCCTGTTTGTACTCTTCTCTGGGCACACCATTCATAACACATGTCCTGCATCTTCTACGCCCACTGTGGAGGCTATAGTTTAGGTTACTATTGCATCCTGTTTTGACTATTGCAGTAACTTTCTTATGTACATTCTTACTTTCTGTGATGTCCTAGACATTGTTTTTAATTATACAGCCAGAGACTTGGGATAAATTGCACTTTAATATGATGGATTAGACCTCAGCTTGAGCCAGTCTAAATCTCCGAGCTCATCTCTAAGCTCCCTTCTTCCACTCTGGTTCAGTCATCCTCCCTTAAGATTCCTCCTCTCTTCTCAATCTTTAGTTTCTAGCTGACACTTTCTTGCTTTCCTTGTCTGGGTTCAGTGTTCCTCCTCTGTGGATGTCTAGTATCTTATATTTACTCTATGAAACCATTGAATCAATTACCTATTCGGTGCATTCTAGTAAAAAAAAAAAAATGCTGAGATCCTAAAACCCAGGGGCATGACTTGTCATGACTAGCTCTCGAGTGACTGTATGCGATGGGTGCCCTTTCAATATAAGTTAAATGAGAAGGAAGAGAAGTAATATAGCTTAGGAAAACCCAGGCGGGTTTTCCTAATATAAACTGTGACATGGTAATGTGGGCTCACCAGGTGTTACGAATATGCTATTGCAGTAAGAGACGCTGACGGTAGGCGAGGTCACATGTATGTGGGAGCAGAGGGTATCCTGGGTAGCTCTTTAAAAAATGCACTCATATTGTGGATTGCTTCATCTCTCCCTTAGCTCCCTTTCCCTGGGCTTCCTGCTGAGGCCTCCCTGGTCTTGTGTTGGTTCTTCAGGTTACTCTTCCTTCTCTCCTCTTCCATTATCCTTTCTGCATGCCATTGTCGCCCCCTGCATCCCTCCTGGCCTTTTGTCCACTACCTGCCCTGTACCTTTTAGATATTTGTTTAGTTGCCATCTCTTCAGAAAGACTGTGTAGTGCTCCACTCCCTACTGTCAGACTACATAAAATTTCTTCCATTACATGGGAGCAGCATCAGATTTTTTCAAGACATTACTTACATTTATCATTTACTTTTTGCCATTATGTTCGCATGTAGTTATTCTTGTTCTCTTTTGCGTATAGTAACTAGTAAGGACAAAAGACTTTATTTAAGGAATCAGAAATTTTAAAGGAAGGCTGCCTGATAAAATGTGCCATAAAAGTGGCAATTGAGTTGCTGACAGCAATAAAGTTCCTTAGAAATTGGCTCCCAGGTATAAACAAAAAAGGGACAATGGACTCCACTGTCCAGGGTTTGAATTGCTCAAATAAACTAGTGGTGTGACTTTGAACATATTCACCAGTTTCTCTGAAGTTAAATTTCCTGTGTGTTAAAGTGAGGAAATTAATCTTTTTCCATTTCTGAAAATTAAAGGAGATAACATGGGTAAATATCTTCGTATATTGCCACATAAGATACATACATCATAAAGGCAAATTTCAACATTCTTCAAGGTGAAGTTCAAGTAAATGGAGATTCAGAGGACAACTGTCAGTCTTCTTTTTTTAACTTCCTTTATTTTTATTGGAATCACTTTTTTCGAATCCTTTCCATCTAGCAGTTGTACCCTCCTAAATCTGCTTGAAGAATGTTTTTAAACGTATTTAGTACAGGTCTACAGGGTCTTACCACACAGATTGAACTCATAGTGATCCTCCTTTTATCAGGCTCCCAAGCGCTGGGATTCTAGGCATGTGCCACCACGCCCAGTCTCAATTACCCTCTGGGTACACCCTGTGGGCGGGGCCAGCATGGCACACTGGGATTGAACCCTGGTATCTACATTTGCCTAAGTAGGCACTTTAGTGCACTGAGCTATCTGTCATTTTGAAAGTCAAACTGAGAAAATGAGATTCTGATTTTTTCACATTATTTTTTAACAGGAACCAATTTTGTGTTATGCCAGAGTTCCAGGCTTGCTATTAAATTATCAATGTGAGCCTACTGAACATTGTGCTAGCTCATTTGCCAGATGAAGAAGTTATAACTGAATGCTTAATAAACAGTCTCCTGTGATTGAGGCTGATAAAGGGCCTGGGGACTGCTCAGAGATTAGGTATGGGTGGATTAAACTGGCTTCTTTGACCCCAACAGGGCATGATGGATTCTACAAAGCATAAAAAATGGCAGATCAATACATAGCACATAGTAGGGATGTAATAGGACTCAATAGACATCTTAACTGATTGATTCAGCCTTTATCTTATTAAAGATTTAAAAAGAAGACCTTTACATATTGTTAAGGGAAAAATTCAGGGACTGACTCCTAAATTCTTGCACTCTGATTAATGTCAGGCTGCTAACATGTATTGGAAATCTAGGCCCTTGGAGTCTTCTTTCAAAAATTCTGGGCCGCCCTGAGGGTTAGCAATAATTTTCACATTAATTAAATATTGAAGTCTTAATTTTCTGCGGTGATGGTAACTGCTAGGCATACAAAGAACACTTGGAAATCATCATAAAATGCATATTGATCAGTGTTCATGGACTAATTAATCACACAGCACAATTATGTTCTGGTTTCATATACAGGTGTCAGTCCACTTCAGCATCTGCCCTTTCCATTTGAGGAAATTATGAATGATTTTTCTTTTGGGGAAGAAAAGCACGTCTTAGATTCAGGTCCCTGTCTGCAATTGTTGAGAGAAATATTAAAATCATTTCTGTTATGGAAATGAGAGCACTGAGGTCTTCCATAGGTAAATAAGTCGCTCAGGGATTTGGAGCTGAGATCTCACTGATCCAAAGCCTTGTGGCTTCTTCTGTAGTCTGCCTGCTTCACCTTCCATCTAATGCCATGTTTGTGTAATGGAAGGAAAATGCTGTCCCACTTCTGCACTTGTGGGAAGGATGGAAGCAGCTGGCGCCGAGTGCCCCACATCACAGTAAGGCTTCTTTTGGCTGAGCTGACCTTTCTCTCAACTATGAAGCATGATGCCCATGACTTATTCTTCATCCATCACTGAACTGTTCCTCTCCATTGAATCATTCTTATCAGGAAATATGTGTGAGGCTATTTTTCCTACATCTGACCTAAAAACAAAAAATGAAATAAGTAAGTCCAAGAGGTTTCCACACTCTGGGGGTTCATTGTAGCACTATTTATAATAACTAAGAGATAGAAACATCTAAGCATTCAATAATTGGCAGGTGAACAAAGAAAACAGAACACACATACAAAGCAATATTATCAGCCAAAAAAGAAAGAATTGTTGTCACTCGTGATAACATGAGTAAAGCCAGAGATCATTATGTTAAATGAAATAAGCAAGACAAATACCATGTGGACCTTACTCACATGTGGAAACTAAAACATGTTAACCTTTCAGAAGGCGACAGTAACAGTAGAATGATGTACACCTGATACGAAGGAGACCAAGGAGAAAGGCTGCAAAAAGGTTGGCCAATGAGCACTAAGCTACCATTTGATAAGAGAAATGTTTTGTTCTATTTCACAGTAGGGTGACTTTAGATAATTATAATGCACTTGTCTCCGTTACTTTTGTTGCTGGGGAAAAAAAAAATACTCAACACCTAAAATTAAGGAATAAAAGATTTATTTAGCTCACAGCTGGTGGAGGTTTCAGCTGAGCCCTACTCAGCTGGCTCCAAGGCAATGCGGCAGAGAGGAGCAGCTCATGGTGGCAGAAAACAGCAAAGCAGCAAGAGCAAATGGTAGCAGCAGTGGCAGCAAAGGCAAAAGAGCGCAAGTCCGTCTTCCTCATGCTGCATTCAGGCTGTCCAGCTCAGGCTGGATGTAGCACTCACCACATAATCCCAGTGAATCATACGTCATCACAAACTCTAGAAGCTGCCCGATGATTTACATGAGGCTTTGGAGGGACAACTAGACACAAAGCATAACAGCACTGTACATTACAAAGGTGCTATTGGAAAGAATTTCAATGTTTCACCAAAAATGGCAAATATTCACCTGATCTGACTACACAAAGTATATATGTACTGAAACATCATGGCATTTCATGAATACATGTAACTTACATATGAATAAAAAACGTGAAGAATCTGAAGGAGAGGTGAAAAGAGCCAACTTGCTGGCTTAATCTCACATTCCATGGTCTGAAACTGTTTAGTTATCCGAGGGCGCTTTTCCAGTTGCTTTTACCAGTCAGCTTCTAAAGTTAACAGAAATTCTGATGAAAAAAAGCTTATAAACATTCCAAGGTCTATTTATGTAAAGATTCTTTTTCATTTTTGCCTATGCATTTTTTTGTGTTGGCTGTTAAAAATAGCTCGCTCCCTGCTGATGGTGAGGCTATCAGCTTCACACAGAATTCAGTAGACTGTTGAGTTAGTCCTAATCCATGAAAAACATTACTCTTCTGGGTCAGGCAATGTCTTATATCAAGTGACACGTTGAAATATGTCCTGGAAGGGGACTGACAGACAGCAGATGAGGGTTACATGCCCTCAACCTTTGCTTCAAATGCATTAAATACAGAATTCTCCCAGGTCTATGGCTTGAATTTTAGGCTAGACTCTGAATGCAGTTGCCTTCATTAGCTTTCAATATTACAGTTTTGAAGTCGAGATCAAAACACAGCCGTGCCCTTAGCGCTCTTAGTGCGAGCCCTCAGTGCTCATTAATGATTTTAGATTTATTTTAGGAAGTGAGCGTTTTATGGGTCAAGGTTGCCTCAAGTTTGTGGGGCTGTAGTCTGATGTTACAGCACGGACTAACTCCTTTGGATTCTTACTTTTTATGCAAGTCTCAGAGATTTTTTAAGTCTCTCTCTCTCTCTCTCTCTCCCCCCCCCTTGCCCCCGTGATATTTTAGGTAACGTATTCATCGAATTTCATATTTCTTCCAGACAAATACCCACTGAAGAGCTGGCCAAATCACTCAGCAGGGATTTACTGGTTAGCTCAATGGTTTTAGAGTGTGTACATGCAATCCCAGTCAGGCACAGGGGACGGCAGTTTGACTCCCACACCCACCTTTAAGGCAACCTGAGCCAGCCAAAAAAAAAAGAAAAAAAAATCCCCTGACTAACATCTTAGATACATCTTCCCAAATTTAGCTTCCCCGAGAAATTGCTCACTCCTCAAGACAGATGATCAAAGAAATGTTTCCTACATATCTTTTTAAACTTTTTATTCTTCTCTTTTAGGTCCTTCAGGTACACATATAGCTAAGACAGCTGCCCTTAGCTCATCTGAAATTTTCAATTAAAGTTTTCCATGATTTTCACTTAAGGAGTTAGTTTTAAGCCTGCAACCTGTTTGTGGAATCGTCCATTCTTTGTAGTGAACAGTCCGTTAGGAAAGGTTTCCTTGGGAGTTTTAGCACACAAAGCTCAGGGAGAGAGCTGTTGATACCTAAAATCTCTCCCAAAAGTCTCCTGTCCAGAGGCGGGGCTTTCCCAAGGTGATTGCCTCCTAAGTATGGGCACTGACCTCGTCCACACACCATTCATAGCCGAACGCGCTGCCGCGATGAGCCACCCAGTTGGAGGAGGTGGTCGCTGGGGCCCAGCCTGTGGCCGAGTTGTCGCCTGTGGGCCTGCTTCCTGCTCTCTCTGCTTTGCACGGCTTTCTTCACCAACCCTCTGCACCGTGATGTTTCTGCCTGACAGCCAGCAAACCAAAGGCTGAAGCCCTTGAACCCTCTGCCGAATTAAACTTCACCTCTGTTAAGTTGCAGGTGCCACTTATTGTGTCTTAGGTATGGAAAGGTGACTAACACAGAGGGTACATCAACAACATGAAAAAAACAAAGGAATGCGTGTTTTAATTCTTATGAATATGCTCCCAAGGTTATATTTTAGAATTGACAATTTATTCTGTCATTTGTAGCATAAGCATGACTTACTATTTGCAAACAGAGTCAATGGCTAAGAGCTTTTAACGCCCAACTAGCGCTGTGACCGAGAGGCAGGGCCCAGCCCACATCCAGGCTGTACAACTCGCTCCCCTGAGTTAAAATGATCAAGTTTACTATTTAAAACTTCTGCCTTTAGAAAACTTCAGTTATTATAGAGTATTTTCTCAAAGTAGACTCAAAATATAGAAGTCTGGGGATAGTCTGTTGTCTTTTATAATATGCGTTCAGATACACACACTCACAGACACACGCTCAAACACGGTTGTTAAGAGTACAGTGTTCAAGCAGGAAGAGAAGTAACGATGCTCTTATTCACCCAAATTCAAAGCCAGCTCCCCAAAGGGTAATTTCTCTGTTTACATATGCAAAGGGTATTTTCACAAGATTCTCCCTTTTATTCCTTTTCTTCTGGAAATTTTATTGAATTTTATGCTTCATAGTGGAATTTTTGAGACTTTCCTGTGAACACTACCTGTTTCCTTTTGCAAGGCTCTGTTTCATTTCTTTGCAGATATCACTGAGCTATCAGAAAAAAAAATCCCTGGTTTTATTTGTGTATACTAAAGTCAATTTAAAAAGTAATTGAGTTCACTGAAGTTTAGCATTGTAGCAGCGTAGGCATGAGTGAGATTATAGAAACAAGACAGCTTCATCTTTTTCTTAAGATTGTCCTTCCACCCTCTACCCTATTGTAGTTATCTTGATCCTAATATTTATGCTGTCACATTGTATGTTGTAGCTTCCATTTCAGGTGAAGTTCTAATCCTTTATGTACTCTTCTGTCTATTCCAGACCTGCTACTAACTCTCAACCTCCCAAAGTGCTGGGATTACAGGCATGTGCCACCACACCCAGTCTCCTGCTACTAATTCTCATTGTGGTCTTGAACATGTCTCTTTGAATCTCTCGCTGTGATTCATCCATAAATTATTTGGGAGCATAAAAATGACCAAACATAAAATGTCACATGGCTGGATCACACTGGCTGGCTTAATAATTATACTGAAATCGCTGCTATAAAAATGTGTTGGCAAGAATAAAAGCAAATGACACAAACTAATAATCAACTAGTTTATAAAATAGTCCACAACATTCTAAAGGAAACTGAGTACATGCTCCTTTCAACATCCTCTTTAAAAATTATTCTGTGGGTCGTTCTATGGCCAATAGCAAGTTAGAACTTCACCTCTTTTCTTTTGACTTCTCTGAAGTTATGTACATTGTTGATCTCCTACTTTGTAAGATTAATTTCTAAGTCTGATAGGAACATAGATTTGTATGCTTTGTTTATTGTCACAATGATATCTGGAGGAAAAATGACCAGCAAACTGCTTCCTAACCAGCACCTTGCTGACAGCAAAAGTCACAGAACTTCTAGGCTCACATCTCACTCATTGCCAGTGTGTTGATGTCCTAGGATTCCAAACATTCTCCACTTCCATCATAACACTGAGCCTTTAACGTGGTGGCAGGTGCTTTGGAGCTCGACTTCTGTCTGGGGTCTGCATGTATCCTGAAGTTTGTATGTCTGTCCTTAGGGTGCTCTTGTACCCTAGGAGAAGATAAACAGGAAATGAATTTTACAGAATGAATACTAAAATTCCTGGTTTTGAAGAGGCCACATCAAAGCCTTGACCATTGTCTTAGAAGAAATTTGAGTCACAGCTTTTCAAGTAATAATTCACTGGGACAGGAGAAAGCTACCTTGATGGTTGTGGGTTTGTGGTCCCTTGTCTGCCTCTCTAGTCATTGTCCTTTCCTTTGGTGCTCTGATACCTGTTCCATAGCTCATTATTTTTATCTTAATCAGTTGTCTAATAAATTCTTCACAGGTGTTAGCTAAAAAAGGGCTTCAACTGGCATCATTTGTTGTGCAGTTTTTTTTTTTTGAATAATTTTTAATTTATCTTATCTTTTGCAACAACTCTAAAAATTATTTTAATCTGCATTTTTGGAGACTAAAGTTTAGAAGTCACTTGTGCAAAATTTCATTGTTAAATGTGCTCTAAGTATTTTAGGTCTTATCCACACTGTTTTGTCTTCTCCTTTGGACCACTTTCAGCACAGTTTTCATCTCTATTCAAGATGACTTCGAATCTCTTCAGCTATCAATGATGCCCACCTTTTATCCACTTCCAGCAGTTATCTCAGACCTTAAATTCTCCGTAGGAATTTCATCAGTTACTAAAGCAGAATTGAATCTACAATTTAAAGACATTATCATCATTTGTACAAGTCTTTGAGAAAATGTAGGAATTAAAAAATAAAAAATTAAATATTTAACAATTATATATATTATTAATATATATAATATTATATATTACTACATTATTCATATATATACGTATATTAATGGTAATGGATTGGAACTTCTGGCTAAATATGTGGCTGTAATTGCTTACTCCTTATAAAGGATTCCAGGCTTATCTCCGAGCTCACCAGGAAAGCATCATGATTGATTATTGCTGTCTGCCAGGCTTCTGTATGGGGAAAAATAATCTGATGATTTTAGTGTGTTTTCCATTCTGGGTGTAAGTGGACGCATAGCATGCCAGCCTTATCATAAGTCTCAGTCATCATCTGCTCCAATTTCTTCACTTTACAAACTAGGAACCAAAATGTAGAGGAGAGAGGAGCCTTATCTAAATCACATTGCACTGATACTGTCATGGAAAGGCAGGACATTTTTAATCTAGTGTCATTGTTTGAGTTCTTGACTCCACGGAGAAAGCACTGACTGCTGCATTAGACCCCAGGTGTCTTTCTAGCTTCTTACATTCTGTTCTCCTTGCCATTTGCCTTGAACTGCTCTCTCTTAGCTCCCACCTGACCCGGCCTTCATGTGCTGTACCTCCCTCTCCACATCTAGCCTTTCATTCATTTCACCTCTGCCAAAATGGACCTGCCTTGTATCTCTCACTGTTGTGCCATGCACAAACATATTTTAAAAATGCTT